>JAVQJG010136482.1:0-23917 GCA_036024015.1 Craterocephalus amniculus | reverse complement strand
TGACGGATGCGCAAGGAGCCTGAAAACGCACCAAAAACGCACGAAATTGACGCAGAAGACGGACGAAACTTTACGTGCGTGTGCGTATCCGTCATCTGCGTCGAGCATAAATGGGCCTTTACTCTTCAGTAGTAACCTATTCTATCCCAGCCTCCTCCAGCAGATAAGAAAAAAGAACTGCTACACAATGAGAGGAGTTAACACAAAGTAACTGCAAAATCTAAACCTGCTTCATCTCAGAAAAATTTGTAAAATGTAGAAAATACAGAAAATTCACATGAAACATGTAAGAGAGAGCAAAGGGGCTGAGCACAGAGACTCTGAATGAAATGAAAAGGCTGGGAGGGAGCTGGAAAGGGTGGGAGCAAAGAGAAGAAAGGAGAGGAACTCAGGGAAACACAAATAATGGATCTGCATATCATTCTGGACCAGGGGACTAATGAACTACCTCATCGCTTACCCCCAGCCCATCTCCTCTCACCCTGTTGTGTCCCTCATGCAGCGAATAGGGTGATGTAAGAGGGCAAGGGGCCCAGACACACAGGAAGCGCGGTGTAAACAGCGAGCAGGGACTCTGTGCCTGACCCAGACCCAGCCCTGTGCGAGTGTTTTCAGACCAAAGCTAAAGCTTAGGATATCTGCTGAAGATCGGAATTTTAGAATTAACCAAGTTTCACTTTACTGCAACTTTACTTCAATCGACTTTATAGCTCTAAGAATGATCAGAGACATGAGTTATACATTTTAATGCTCATGATTAATTACTTTGTCGCACTGGTAATTTGACCCGGTTTAAAACTCAACTTCAAAACTCTTCTTTGTTCAAACCACCAACAGGTTCAAGCTGCATGATGTACAACCACTTATGAAAAACAGAGAAGAGGAGGGGCTTGGCTAAATGGAAACCAAATTATTCTAAAACAATCAGATATTGGGATAGGCTTATTGGGATGTCTGCTTAACGAACACAGAAGCAGTCGTGCATACTGGTAAACAAAACTGACACGAATTCGACCCTGTCTTTACCACAGTCGTCCAGTGAATACCGATGATTTGGCCACTAACTGAACAGCTTTCATCCCGTCACCTGGCCTAACCATGACAACGGCAGGCATTTAGCCGGTGCATGTGCCACAACCACCATGCTGATGAAAGGCACCGCTTATTTGAACTAGCGGCAGCTCCCTGGGGATCCTGCATCTGCTGCTGCCACCAACATGCTCCACCATAAACCCATAAGTAACCTAAACATTCCCACCTAGGGGGTCAAGGGCAGCCAAATTCAAGTTGGCCGCAATGACATTAGAGGACAAGGAGGCATTTCTGGGTCATGCAGGTTCCTTTCATAGCTGGAAGCAGTGTAAATGTGCCAAGCCGTTGCTACTGGCAACGTGTATTATCCCCATTTGTAGGGTACAGGGTAGGTGGCTTGAGTAATGGAATTTCTTTTCTCAACATGTTACAATGCAAGAGCAGTGTTAGCTAAAAAAGAATGAAGGCCATATCTAACTTATCAATAATTTGATTTGTTGAGATCCCAGTTCATCTGAACACTAATAAGTTTATGCCATGCCCACCGACTGGAAGGACAATGCTTCGCTGGGTCTTCAAGAGCAGCATATTCGGCCTTGGTAGCTACATGTCGCAGAGAAAGACAAATGTAACTAAAACAATTAAAAACCTTCTGCTGACATGACCCTGGTGTCTGGGTAGCACATAGCACTGGCTCTGAAAAGCTGCTTGGACATTGGTGAAAAATTGGAAGACTTATCATAAGACAACTGTTTCCACTGATGTCAACCAAACATGGGTGAAACAACAAGCCAACAGAATAAAAATGACTGTACTGAGAAGTTACACAAATGAATTGCAGCGAATTCAACCTTCTGCAACAAAGTGCATCACTTTTTGGTGTTGCACTTTGTGGATAGTCCCTAAGGAGTCGGATTAGTTATTTATCCATCTTATTGCCTGAGTGCAGCTAAAAAGGTGAATTTTGTGTTTTTAGAGCACTTAGCTTATGAGGAATTGATCAGAGAAGTCCAAATCCAAGAATAGGCATGAGCAGGAGCGGTGTGCAATCCTTCCTCACGCAGAATCAAACTCTCACTTCTTTGAATCCATTTAGCTCAAAAGAACAAACTTTAGGTACGTGTATGTAAATAACTCGGGTGACATTGCTGTTGGCATTTTCATCAGGACGGAATAGTTCACATTTCAAGAAGACTCCTCTCCAGAGGTTGCTCACAGAGTTGTCATTTCATTTCAGTGTGGTTATTTTAATAAACGTTACCTCAAGCTTAACTCAGCCCAAGCAGTAATCTCATGACTCTTCAACGTACAATTTAGTCCAACAGTCATCATTACGTGGATTTTTGTCTCCCCGTGTGAAACCCCAGAGCTTATTTGCTAGCAACAGGTTCAACTCAAAGGTTTTATTATAACAGGTAACTACCATGGCAGGAAAATGTCCTCTAAACACTTTTGAGAGTAAAAGCAGAGACACTGATCAGACCTTGACTTGCAATATTTAAAAAGCATCATTTTGAGGAGGATACCATGAAAAATGAGGGGACATTTTGTCAAATGGTGACATATGGGACACTGACTATGTCCTGGATCCAGCTCTGTTTACACTATAAGTAGTTATGCCCTTTAGTAGAACAGGGACGGTTCTAATATTAGCAAATATGTCTGCTGACTGGAACTGTCAGACAACCAGATCAGAGGTGTCACGTCTGGGATATTTTCAAACCGAATGCAGGTGGCAGGACTAAGCACCACGATCCAAACCAAGACTTCTCTCTACTTTCTCATCTTCCTGAGTCATGGGGAGACAGGCAGTCTAGCTGACTAATAATAAATCCAGGCTGGAGCACTGCAGAATCACCTCAGTCCAGACGAAAAGACAAAAAGGGGTTAGGAAAGGCAGATGCTTTCCGAACTGCATGTGTATTGCAAGGGCCTCTCTGGGTGGGTCAGAAGCAACAACATTTTCTTCTTGCATTCAGACACTATCGTACTGCCCGCCTCCTGCATCACGTTAACAAACTTGACATCTCATTTGAAATCATCTTTGTTTCATACAAGGCGCTTCTAAAAGTCTAAGAGAAGTCAGTTTGCTGAATTTCTTGTCCCAATAATTTGAGCATCCTCTGCAGTCCTGTCTTTCTGAGAACATGATGCCCACTGTAGTGATCAAATATCGACCAGAGGTGATTGCGGTCTGTTGGTTTACGTTAATCAATGTTTTACCTTAAAATAAACTTGCTTGCAAAGAGTTAAATGTGACAAGTTTTTAGATCAGATATCCAGCATTAACAGAACAACACATAAATAATCCTGCACTAGCCAGAGTGTACATGGACTAGTTTATTTTCATACAAAGAGCCCTCTTCATTTTAAAGATATCACCAATCTCATCGTTGGGATGTTAAAATACAGCAGTTGGTGGCCCCTAATCAAACTTACATTAAAATCTTGCAGTGTGAACTATGAATTGGTCCTTTCTCTCTTTAGGTCTTAAATCTAGCATATCTGCTGTTGAATGGTGTAGTATATCTGTTGTTTATATCTGGTGGTGATGTATGTTACACCGAGTCTAATCCAGGCTTCAAATGATTATTGTACTTCAGAGAGACAACAAAGCGACAGGCTTTAACAGTAAAAACATGTAAACACTGCAAGTATTAGGAAAATACTTTGACTATCTGAACAACAGCAGAATTATTTTGGTTCTGCAATGATATTTGCAGCTATATAAAAGCCTTTGACCACATCGAAAACACCACAGCAGTTCTAGTCCTCTCACTGCTGCAATAGTTAAAAATGAGTGACTAAGTCTAAACAGATAATGTGATTTCAGCCTTTTGTAACTCCTGCATTATGTGTGAACACGTTCTAACTGGATTCTTGGACCTCCATCATTTTAAAATCCAGTGTAACCGACTTCAACAACAAATACGTCAATGTCTAAAACTGCACTGCAGATTTTAGAGGAGACCACAATGCCTTGGCGTTGGCATGGCTTCAGTCAGTTCTGTGTGACTCAGATTTTTCTATTCTCTTTGTGCCTCTCTCCAAACTTCATACATGGCTGATTCCTAATATGAAATGTGCTGAATGTGGGATTTCAATCTGCACATGTGGCAACTGGGAAGCCTGTCTTACAAACACAACAGTGTTTTTGTAGCTTTAGAATAACAAAATCAATCAATCTTCCCATCAACAGATAAGGTTCTGGTAAAGTATCATAGAAGCCAGTTTGGCTTTTTAGTCCCATCAGCTCCACACAGAGGTTGATTTTTTCTTTCTAAAAAGGCAGCGAAGATTAAAAATACCAGGAAAAATCCATTTAACTGACAGGATAATCTGTGATTGCAGCCCCATATGCTGAATTAAATGGATTATGCAGGATGCAGCCCACTATAAGTTGGTACTCTTTGTGCACCTTCCAGTAATATAATTAGATTAAATAACAGCTATGCCGTTCCACTGCATCCTCCTTTTCACGACAAATTCTGCTGCTTCACGTTCCATTCTCTGTACTGATAGAATGCGTGCTTTCACACACGTTCACATGTTCTCCGACAAAAACAATGACTCTCCTTTGCTGTGATCAGAATCTATAATTAGATTATGAGGGCCTGTGGGATCCCACTCCTTTGCTATTTAAGAAAAAAATTCTTAAAGCAGCTCCAATAAGAAATGTTGCACATTTTTTTCTTACGTAACAGCTTCTGTGGCAGAAAATGTGTTTCTGACTGATCCTCTTCACTAAAGCCTTGACAGCCAAAGCCAGTGGATTCACCCTTATTATGAAATAAACAAGGATTATACAGTGATCTCTGTCACCGTACGTCTGCAGACATGCTTTACTCTTCATTGTGACTGTGGTGAAGCAGTCTGCCTCATGTTGCTTGAAACAAAGTTTGTATAATGTATCAATAACAATTTAATGCATCAGCTCATTTTCTTCCATTGATCTGGATCTTCCAAGTGGTTTTTTTGTTGGTATTTCACCCTCCAGTGGATGTCTGATCAAACTGTAACCTTAAAGGAAAGTAAAGAATCCCTTTCAGCTGGTTTGTGTGCTTGTTGTGATTAAAAAGGGTGATCACAAAGAGCTGATCGGCAAAACAGCAGCAGAGGAGAAAGTTCAAGAAGGAGGAAGGATGCAGAAAGAAAAGAAATCCTGACAGCAGATTTTCATCATTCCAAATGACACTTTCAACATTTTCTGCAGTCCAAGAACAGGTATTTCACCGAGCCCCTTTCAGGTGTTCTTGCTCAAGGAGGTTTTACACAAGCAATACATTCCTGGGAGCTGATAAGGCTAGAAACTGTTGCTTTGATCACATGTTTTGGGATTGTCGTACTCCTGCTTCCACTTCAGAACACAGGTTTATGCTCTGGTATCATAAAGGTTTTTAATGTCTTTCAAGAGCAACATAATGGGTTTTATTCATTTAAATCCTTATTTGACACGCTCATGTAGATGGGAAAACCTGTGATAAGTGCAATCAAGCTCAAGGAGAAGTTTTAATCATGATGACTGCCCCTCCAAGCATCTGTTTAATATATACATTATGTTATTCAGGACATTCTGAATGCACTTCAGGCCACTGGAAGAGATTCCCACAGTGAGGGTGGAGCACATCTACAACACTGCTTGATGCAGAGCCAAAACAAGCTGACCACCCTCCACGAAGCCCCCTGTCAGCAGGAAGGAAGTTTTTTGTTGTCAGAATGACGATGTTGCATTGTGTGTCCACTTCTATTTCCATTAGCAGACAGCATGTCAATGCACAATACTATCGCAAGGAGACACCAAAGCGGGATACCTTGCAAGAATGACTTTACATTGGCGAGTATCCAGCCCTTTGCTATGGCTGAAAGAGGGAAAAAAATCACCCCACCATCATTAAACTGTGTGATCATGGGATCCCAGTTTATAATTACACATATAAATCTGCTCCGACTAAAGCCAGATCAGGCCAAAGTGTTATGTGGGCTCTTGATCCTGCACTTTAACCATGAGATGATCTCGTTAAAATGTCTCTAGATATCAGGAGTTTGGTGGTGCATCCATGCACCAGCAGAAAATGAGCATGGCTGCACCTGTGCACCACTGAATTGGGGGAAACATCCTGTGGCTGAGCAGACCTGAAAAAGAGGAGGCAGCAGGGGGATGCCAGGCCGCCTGTTACTGCATCGTTAGGAGTGAGCTCAACATAACATAAGGAGGGGGATGGGATGGGACTCGTGAGATTACCTCATCTAGTGCAAATTGTGTTATTATAACCATGATGGCTGAGATTTTTGCACAAGAAACCAAATCATTAGAGGGCGGGTATCAGCAGTCAGCTGACCACCATCCCACCGTTTGCTTGAACATGGTTGTTTAGACATCACATTTCATCACAGCAGAAATTAGAATCTGTCCCAGCACCGGGTTCATAAGCTTGCCAATGACCAAGCAGCGTTAGCTTTACGACCATGGAGTGTGTCTATGCGCACCTCGTAATGGATTCGCATTCATAATTCATCCCAAATTTATTTCCGACCACACAGTCTGTTTCAGCGCTAACCTCTGAAGGACAGGACAGCCTAAACTGAGCTCAGATCATTTTCTTACAACGTCACTAAAGGTATGAATCGCAAAATATGGGGTACATTTCCCAACCAGACGAATTCAAACCTGTCAAATGAAGACTTACATGTTGCTCCTGGCAGAGTATTTTCCTCCATTCCGGCGGCAGTTCCGTCTCTTTCTATCCTTTTGTTCACTCAATTGTGCAAGTTTCGGCTCTTCCTCTCCAGCAGTCCTCTCATTCCTCAGGCAGAATGTGGGGGGGAAACTTGGTCGAGTCACTCCAGCTGCCTGAACAAAGTAGGCAGGAAATCCACACGAAAGCGTCCAGAAATGTTTTAAATACAATAAAACGGTACCAGTTTGTTGGTGGGGGGGCACCAGTGGCTGCTAAGACTCCTCAGTTCAGCTTAATTGGAAGGTGTCCGGGGGAATTTGGGATAAAGGCAGGCAGGGAGGTGGAGGGAGGGAAGTTTCTCACTCCACGACACGCCACAGCTGATGCTCTGCCCGTGCGGATGATCCCACTGGTCTCCGGATCGGATCATACCATTACAAACAGAGGGTGTGTGTGTGAAACTAACGTACCGTTTATTACCGACGACTTACACTTCATTCTTGTAGAAGACCATGAGAATTGTCATTACCGACAATATGTCAAGAAATTTAATCTTAAAGTAAGTTTTATCGACATTAAGGACATGTTTTTAATTTGACAAAAAAAACTATTTTACCCCTGGTAATCTCATTGGTTCTTTCACCCACAAAATTCAAAGACGTTTACAGTCGCTTTTGCCTTAGAAAATACCTCTTTAATCCGTTTGTGTCATATAACTTATGGGGTTAAATACTGTTAGAATGTTCCATTTTTCTTTCTGTCAATAAATAAAATGTGACAAATTCGACTTTCTATTGAATGTTGTTTTGTTTTTTAGAAATTGCACCCACACTCGTTTTTGTTCTGTTGAAAAATATAAATAGGTATTTTAGATCAGTGTTAAATTTATCTATGAGCATAAATAGAAAAGAAAAGGAGTTAATGGCGGGCGATTTCAGCTTGAGTAAAAACAGCTGCAGAATATAAGGCAAGGCAAGGCAAGTTTATTTATATAGCACTTTTCAGGTTCAAGACAATTCAAAGTGCTTTACATAAGGCAAGCTACAACACTGCAAGTTCAATCCTTTACTTGGTGTTTGTCAGGTGACACAAAATTTAAAGATTTATATGAAAGAACATATAGGAGCTCATCTGTATGAGAATCCATTTCAACATATTGTTGGTAAACTTTGTAATATCAGCCTAACAGATGCTATAACTCTTTCTCAGATAAGTACAGTAATAAAAAGTAAAAAGTTATACAAACAAGTGATTGGTGAATAGAAGCATACCATTATATTGTCAGCTTTTTTCTTCGGGTGATTGATGTTTGACATGTTTAACAAGTTTCTCCCCACAAAAGTAATTTTGCAAAGTCAGTTTTATTCTAAATAAAGAAATATAAAACCAGTTTAAATGATAGGTACCTTTAAGTGAAGCTTTGTTGCGTAACATTTTGAAGACATTCAGCCCCTCTTCTCATCTACCACCTGTGGATCTCAGAGCATCTGCCGAGGTGGGGGCTGGGACAGGGGTTGCTTGGCACGCTTGAGAGGGGACACTCGGCCTAAAGGACCCTATCGGGGTTCTTTTGTGCAGCTGTTAAGTGGTGTTCACCCAAACCCCCACGAGCCACCTGTCATTGCAACTGGACAGTGGGGGATGTTGAAGGGAGTGGGGGGTTGGGTGTGCTGCTCTACAAGTGGTTGGTTTTGCAGGAGAGAGGAGAAAAGCAGAAAAGTTTAAAAGTTCTCTTTCTTTAAAAGAAAACCTCTAATAGATAATTGTTAGAAGCTGCTTGTACTTGTAACCACATTACTCTCAACCATCCCTGATAAATTTACATGACTCAGCTAGGTTGTGCCAAAGATCCCATTAATACTAATGTCATTACAGCCCGAGAATGTATGACAGAGCTGTAATTGAATCACAGATAGGTTTGGTTTTAAATGTACTGATAATATAAATAGAAGGCTTCACTGTCTTTCAAGTCAAGGAAATATTGATTAACAGCAGGAAACAAGTTTCCTTCTTTTTAATGTTAGATCAGAAGCCTGAATGTTTAGATACAACATAAGAAGCCTTCTTTCTTTCTTTTTTTAGATCAGTCATCACAAGTCATACGACAACAGAAAAACTCAACCAAAGACTAATTATCTAATTTATTGATATAATAAACAAAGGGAAAATTTATGCATGTTTAAATTTCTTAAATGATGCATCATTTAGTGATTAAAAAGGTCCCTTTGTTTGTTTGTTGGTGTCATTTACATGATTGACGTATAAAAAAATTTTAACGACTCAAAAGTAACAAAATACTTCTTACATAATAATAGATAAATAATTCTATGAAATAATTTCCCAAGATTATCCTTGTTTTGTTACAAATCATCCATCCATCTGTGTATGTTTCATTGTTATAAAAGCTTGATTCACTCAAGCTTGCCTTTGGGCGAAGACCCGAAAGAAATACCTGTATTTTGCCATCAGCCAGTAAGTCTTGAAGTAATAATTAAATACTTTAAGCACCAAAGCAATGCCAGCTTGTTTCATAGGATCAGATCAGATCATGATCTGGATGACAGAAGATACAAGTTTTATATCTGAGCTGTCATTGTTTTTAATATGTTTGATTAAACAAGGTGTTTTGAATAAAAGAAAAATATCATGTTGTTTTAGTAATGTATTAACTTAGATGAGGAAGAATATTTCATTGTAGGGTGCTCTACTGTGAGGTGGTTGGCATCATCACTTCACAGCAAGGTGGTTCTCAGTTCAAACAAAAAAGAGTTCACACTGGATAAAAGTGATAGCCTATCCAAGGTGTGCCATGTCTCTTTACTCATAGCTATTGCCTCCCAAAAGAAGGAAGAAAGTATCACAACTAAGTTCTGCACAGCGGACAGTAAACCTGGTGCTTCCAACAGCAATCTGATAGGAAAATGAAAGGGCCGGGGATGAAAGCATACCTCAGTGTCAGGAGTCATGTGTTTTATCTGGAACATATAAGCGTTCTTAACTGTGTTAATGGGCCATCCAAAGAAAGGAGAATGCAAAACAGTAAATAGTTGGCCATTAACTGAGCTTCAGATGTGCTGAAATGTTGCATGACTTCTGAAAGTTTTGCAAAATTAAACAGCTTTCTTGCTACCCTCAGCTACATACTTTACCGCTGTTGTTACAATTTGTTGCTTTTAAGTGTCCAGGAAAATGAAGTCACTGTCTTCTGTCTCTTGATGCTTGAGAAAAGGTTTCATTTTCATCCTTCACACAAAGGTAACCCCCATATGTAAACACACATATATCTCATCAAATAGCCTTTGATCGCCATAAGAAGTTCATTCATTGACAGAGGACCGTTAAGGGAGAACATTTAAGAGAACACACTAAAATCTTCCCCACACAGGCAAAATGATTGCATCAGTAGCCTAGACACACTTCCTGATTTTGAAAAGAACAGTGAAGGAAAGGTGAAAAGGATCAAAGGAACCGAAGGAGTGCTCCAGACTCACTACCAGATTATGTAGGATAACAGATACAGTAGGTTACAGGAAAAAGAGCTTCTGATGAAAGCCAGGTGTATCTCCTCCTTTATGCCAGAGTACCAGGCGGTTAAAACAGGATCCGAAACGAGTCCTGTACCTGAAAGGGGCAAAGTGCAGACAAACAAGAGGCACAAGTTACCAGTGTGAACCAGAGTGTTTGAGGCAAGCTATTCCCTGCACAAGTCAGTGTTTGAAACATAAGCAAGTTTATCTCTTGTAAACAAGTCAGCAGATGTACAAAGGTAGCTCTGTCTATTAGTTAGTTTTCATAGACCCATCTAACATTCAATCAATATAAATGTATCAATGCCATCAATTACCATTATCTTAAAAAGTTGTTGAAAGAGGTTATCATCTTTTAACCTTTGCTGTCTTGGGGCGATAATATCACACTGCATGGAAAAAGCCACTCAGCACACATCAATAGCAGTCTACAAGTTAAATGGGACAGTGCCTAGACCATTTTTGCAGTAACCATGACAATGTTATGCTCATGTTTCAGAGATAAAACTTGTACATTTTCCAGCAGTTAGAAAGACATTTCAGTCACAAATAAAACAGTACTTATAAGCATGCATTTAAGGCCTTCTGCTGTTTGAAGCTTTTATATTTCATATATAGGGGCACAGTTACTGCAGCCATCCCCAGTCTGTCTGGAGGTCAGCTACTGTGAATGGCAAGGAAAACCCTGGGCCTAATAATGAAATAACAATAGAAGGAATGTTCAGAATGTCCCCAGAGAGCTCTGACTCAGCCTATGGTATAGACTATTGAATGCACAATATCTGCCTTTAGTAAATCTTGCATTTTAAGCAGCAAGGGCAGCATGAGGAGGGGGTATCCATGACAATAATCAAGTCTGATCGATTCACTGTTTGCACTTCCTTAATGTGGAGCAGCTAAGACTGATCACTCTTTAGTGAGATCATTGGATTTAGTGCATCATGAAGAGCAGATGTTGGGTCACTGTATTGTTTCTCTGTTTTTGTAAGCACTCTTTGTTTTGACTCAGCAAAGGGAAAGGACCACCAGCACCAGTGAGAGGTACAAATAATTTGCATCAATAGTGTTTGTTCTTTTCTATGCTGTGATTTAGTCATGCCCTGCTATGCATGACACTCCAGTAAATCATTTTCAAGTGTTTTTTTTTTTCAAGTAACTAAACCTATCTGTGATTCACCATGGAAAGAAAAGGTGATGTTTGGATGGAATTAGCTCAATTTAGTCGTCCTCTTTGTGGCTTGTGTTTTTAATTGAAGCTGAAAGTTGTTTCTGTATTGAGAGACTCCCTTCAAATCGTTGTTTAATTTGCAAGTTTCAGATTCAGTATGGTTACACTTACAGCCATACAGTAAGGAAACTGAGTCCAAATAAAATGCAACAAAATATAATCCCAATTTATAATCTTTTAAGACATTCACAACTGTTGTATGCATACATAGTGATACAGCATAATATACCATTAACCATGCCTAGTTTGCCCTTCCAATAGTGACAGGAGATTGAAGGCTATCCAAATGGAGGTGAGATGCAGTGTGTCAGAATTGGCATGTAACATGTAAGACATCTACAATCACATTTGCAGTCTTTTTGGAGGTAAAAAAAAAGCCTTCTAAATAAATGTAATGAAATAGGTCTTATTCCAGTACTCCACCCATTTAATGATACCACAATTTAAGACTGTTTCTGTGCAGCGTCTATGCTAACCACTGAACCACCCAATAATATACCGCAACTCCAATAACAGCAGGGAGTTTTACAAGATGCACGTGAAAAAATGCAGACAAAACTTTCCAAGCAGTTTGAAATATATTTATGTATAATCCCTAATACCTTGTAATGACAAATATCTTAACAATACAGTTTTTTTAAACTGAAGTGAACTTCTTTTGACCAGCAAAAACCATTTGATGCTATAATCTTAACGCAGACTCAGTTGTTCTTTGCAATATACACAGATATGCCACAACTGACTGGTAAAGGAGTTTACCAGTACCCATATAGTAAAAAAGCAATGTTCTGGCATCCTGAGTTCACATAAATGTTACTTTGTCAATCATTTAAACACTTTTGCAGACAAGTCACCCCACAACCTCAAATGTCAAAAGCACTCAGTAGCATCCCTCAGGGTTCAAAGGATTGTCCTGGTGCTAGACAATCACAGACACATTCAGATGTTATTTATGCACATAATGAAGTTATAGCTAATATGGACTAAAAAATAGCTAGAAATGATAATGTTATGCTGATCTGGGATAAAGTAACATAAAACTTAAAAATTAACATTTACATTTTGGTACCAAATCCAAAACCAAACAACAGATATTATTTGCAAGATTATCAATAATTAGCAATTTTGTTAATAGAGCCTGCCTTTTTTCAAGTTGCATTATTTCAAAGTGTTCTTTATATGGCACACAATAAAGGCAGCGACCTTGCACTGTTTTTCTTGCATCTCTGACAACAGGTGGTAATACCACTGGGCCTACTCTGCTGTTCTCCATGAGGAGTGAGAGTCTATTGCAATATGTCTCAACAGCAGAGAGCCTCGCAGACCATGATGTAATGGTCTAAAACGTGCTATCAGTTAGAAATGGGGCCAAAACACGTGGAGTTGGCTCCTGTCTCCGCTCACCCCTGGGGCCCCTCGCTATTCTCCTTTTACTCGTCCCTTTCTCCCCTCCACCTCCCTTCTGCTCCACCGCACTCTCTGTTTATGAGTGCATGAATCGCTCCATTTCACAACTCCCGGCCCACTACCAATCCCACAACTGCTTCAATAATAGAGGTTTCCCCCCCTCCCTGGGCTTTCATTTCCATGACAACCCACAATGAGGAGAGAGGGAAACAGCAGAGGCAGGGGAAAAAAAAGGAATGAGAGGGTGGGAGTGCCTTCCCTTGACCTCTCGTTGCATTTGCAAGGAGGGAAACTTTCATTACATCACACTCAGTTTTAGGGAGGCAAAACTCACCAGAAATACCTGGCTAGTACACAAGAAAGTATTTTATGTAGCTGAAAAGAAAATGTACTTATTTTTTAAGAAATAAAGGATACCAACAAATCTTAATGACAACTCTTAGGTGTTCATGTTAAATGCACTGAAATGTTGGATGCTACTCCACAATGTATGAAATCCTAGTTTAGCACATTAGCATGCTTTGCTATAGAGCACCGTAACAGAACACCTGAGAGTCAGTTCTGTTCAATACAATTTAATTAATCTCAATTTAGTTCAGTGTAATTTAACGCTTCAGGTTGGTTTGCATAGCTCCAGTCTTACAACAAAGACATGTTGAAGCTTTTTCAATAAGTTCAATTGAATGCCATTAATTGAAATCTACTTTTGATTCAATTAAATGTTATGATCCACAATAGTGCAGTTAATAATAACTGAGTCCTATTAGCTATTTTATAAGATTATAACTACAGGGCCAAGAAAGCCAACAAATTGCATCAAATTTCCTTTTTGAATCTTCTTTTTTAGTCTGTCAATCCGCCAACCCGAGCATGCACAGGATGGCAGGCAAAGGAAAGGGAAAAAACAGGAAGTACAACCCAACAGAACCAGGCTCAGCTACCTTGCAGGTGACCTTGAACAAAAAGATTGACCATGAAAAAAAGCAGTACATTGATACATGCTGAAAAGTGACAGTAATACTCCAGTCGTCTAACAATCAAGATTAGCAATATATAAAACTTTTTCATACTGGAAGGCTCTAAAAGTCCCAGGGTTATCCCATTGTTCTTTACTGATCATGGATTTAGTGTCATGAGTGAGTGGCTTTCAGGATGACAGAAACAACAGAGATTAACAGCGGGTGAAGGTCTTGGGGTCAAGCCCCAGCAGAGCTTTGCATCATACATGCACACATGTTCTTACACACGCCACCTTTCATAGAATTAACTTTAAATTAAACTCCCTAGATTAGAGACAGGATTAAGAACTGATGAAAGAACACTTATGTAGATCCAGCTGTGACAATGACACTGACACATAAAGGGTAGACAGCTGTTACTCTATTCCCCTTTACGTGTTAGTATTGGGTTTATTTGGCTTTGGTACTACAGTAGCTGCTCCCTACAGACTTTTTTTTTAATTCAAAGTGGAACAAGGAACATAAAGGTTATCATTTCCAGTTAATTGCTTGTAAAATGATCCCTTATTCCTCCTTCTGAGGCTAATGAAGACAGCAAAACATACGTGAAATGCCCCTAAGAATTCAAATAACACAGCAGCATGTAACAGTTCCATGTTTATGTGGCAAAAAAACTCCTGCATCAATTCTTTGAATGAAAAAAGAAGAAATCTAACTCAACTATTCACACTATTTATATACAAGTCAAGAAGTGTCTACAGCACAGATTGTCATGTGATCCTATTGCACAATGCTACTGCACTATAAAAGAAACTGGTGACCGCACCTGACCTGAAAGCTTATATAGTATGAGTGTAGCACCTGCAGATGAATGCTTTCCAGACTTTCAGTGTGTAATGACAGCACAGCAGTTTGCTGCTGAGCTCTCTTATCAAAAGTTATGTAACATACGCAGAATTGTTTAAGTGCTGCTGCTCCAGACATGATTTACATTTTAGGGCAGCTATAAGAGTCTGGTTCAAGCTCCAACCCCCTCTGATGGTCAAACAGCTTTTATGCTGCCATAAACTCATCCCATGCCAGTGGGGGTCACCTGTCCTATGGGGGTTTGCAAAGCAAGAAGGCTTAATAATCCCTTAGGTTCTGGGTCTCCCTGAGTGGCGCCCTCAATCCCCCCAAACAAAATCCCCTAATAGAAATGCTCTCTGTGGTTTAGTTACACCTCCAGACAGAACAGAGAAGGGAGGATTTAGTTTGATAACGAAGAAAAATGCAGGATGAAGATACATGTCCTGTAATGCTTCAAACTGTTGAATGGAAGAGAGGGAATACTTTTTTCCTAAATATATCTTAGAAAAAGGGAACAAGCTAAGGCTAAAATTAGGTGTGGGAACAGGAAAAAACACTGTAACCTTGAATGCTGCCATGCTCCACTGTAATTAGATCAGTACTCTGTGCCAGACCAGTGTCTCATCTCAGCTAACAGTTTACATCCTGCTAGCTTGCCAATCTCAATACGACTATGTTCTAAAGCTTATTAAAATAATTGAGACCCAGGGGGGCGCACACCTATTGCATTCTACTATCTGTATTAGGAAATAAATTTGAGTTGACAGTGGCTAAGTTGTAGCAATAAGGCTCACACAACTTATTAGCAGTAGCAGACACTTCTTATCAGCATTAAGTAGAAATACACTGAATGATTGAACATGGCAGCATTTTATATAAACTGGCGTTGTGTTTTGTTTTGTTTCTTTGTTTTTTAAAATTAAATAATGTAACAATGATCTCTGTTTGTGCTGCATTTGACTGGAATTTGTTATCCAATCACAGGAGAACAAGGGACTGGTGAGAGGGGACTAAGATCACAAAAGGATGAGTTTATGAGTTTTTTCCCCTCCATCATTCTCTGTTTTTTGGAATACCATTTTCCTTGAGATTAGTTTCCATATCTTTCTTACAGATTGAGGTACTGCAATATATTTAGGCTTTATACAGATTTACAGATTTTCAGTGACGTTCAAATAACTGTAATTCTACTTCAGTTAACTGATTGTAATTGTCATGGGGACGGCGGGTATTACAAAAGCCCAAACTAAAGAGTTACATTCACTATAAAAATAACTTTAAATGGATTTAAATTTAAGTTGAGCGAGTTCTTGTAAAGAAAGAATTAAACTCAGAGGATTTAACAGCCATAAAGAACTGATCTTGACCTGATTTACAAGACCTTAAATATTCATGAAGTTGTGATCTTGCAAGTAGAAGGCAACAGAAAAACTTAGCTTTTACATGACATTATTTTTCCGTCTTTGTGTTCAAATGCCAAACTCATCTTCTTAATAAAGACGCATCTCCAGGGACTAGTGCTGACATTCATATTTGTCTTTTCCTCTTATTCATCTCATGCCCAGCGTTAAAAAATCTACACTTAATTGAACACTTATGAGTTGAACAACTGGGGAACAGAAAATTATGCATCACAACTCAAAAAAACTTAGACATAATTTAGTCACCCCTGCCCCCACACCAACACACAAAGTTCATGTCACTGTTTCTAAGGAGATGTCAACATGATGAAAACAGATGAGGAAGCACAAGTGGAATTTAAAGACTGCTCACCACCTCACTTCTTCCACCCGTCACTCCCTCAAAAACATTTCTCACTCTTGCAAACAAACGGCTGCATGCAGACAACCCAAGATAAAATGTTTCTCTTCGTCATTTAAATTAATTTTGCCATGATGTGGAGCAAAGAATAAAAAAAAATTTAATAACCCAAGTTATTTCTTAGAATACAATGGTATTTATTATCTTAAACATACAATAACTTTCTATAAAACACAGTAAACATTTTCACTGGAAGACTTGAGATGTATTAGATTCTTTTTTTTTGTTTATCAGCTAATAAATATTCCTCTAGGCAACTTTTTAAAGACACACAAAGTCCCATTTGCCAAAGCCCTGAGAAAAATTCAAAATACAACTGCTGGTAAAGTTTGACTTAAGTAAATAAGTATTATTGCATTTTATCTCACAGGCACATAAACTAGAAGTTGATGTTAGTATTTTTAACAAATGAGAATGTATTTACAGTTAAAAGTAACTAAAACATATCCAGCTTTAAATCAGCTCCTCCCGATCACACAGGTCCAGCCTGTCAATAAACATGTCCTTTCATGCATAACATCAGCAATCGTTACAGAAGAGTGTCCTCGCAGTCCTCACTGTGCGTCATGAGCTGAGTCTTCCTGCGACTTGTAATGGCTGACCAGACTCGACACAGCATGCCGCCTCTGAAACAGCACATAATAGAATGCTTTCAATGCTTACACAAAATGCTCCAAAACATCTTAAGCAACAATGGAACTAAAGATGTAGACTTCCCCCTTCCACGGGGTGATGCCTTCCTGTTTCTGCATGGATGGACAGCATGAGGGTGATGTGTAGAGGCACCTCACCTTAATCCACAGTACATTAGGTCGTCCCTGGAGGCCATGGAGAGGAGGCAGTCCAAGGTGAACTCGTGAGAGAGAAGCTACAGACCAGGATTACACAGGTATGGATTAACAGAAGGAAGATGACTAACTCCAAGAGACTCCAGGAAAAAAAACCACACACAAAAACAAGGTTTTTAAGCAAGGTTCAGCTGAGTTCACCTTATCTATGGTGTCTTGATCCACAGGGACAGACTTCAGCCAGCGAACCAAAGCTCTCGTCTCTGGATTGGCGTTTTTCTTTGAGGTCAACTCACCATCTATTATGCAGAAATCATACAAGCATTAGCTCCTTTCTGATCTTGATACAAATCAAATAATGATAACATTATACACAATGAAAACATCCGCCAGGTTTCCGCTGCCAGGCTGTATAATCATTACTCATTGTGACAAAGCAAATTTGAGCACAGAAGCTGATGATCCGACGGCCAACGCCTCAAACATAAAACCAGTCAAACAGAAAAAAAGTCTGACACTGGGGCGTGGTAGGGGCTGTCGGGCTTGTGTGAAGAAACACTAATCACAATCACCTGGCCCTTTGATGCAACACTGTTCAAGCTGCAGCTTGTGCTGCTTATTGAGAGACTTCACTGCCAGCTCATGGAGAATAGCGTGTTCACTAAGAATACTGGCAAATATTTCTAGTTCTGTTTAACAAAACTGAGTGTAGAATCATTTTAAACTGATGTACATTTCCTGTATTTTTAGTATAGTTAACATGGGTTCTCCATGGGTCATCAAACCAAAGGCATTCATCTTTACAAGTCTGATAAGTCCAGTTTTTAACTGGCAAGTATTTAACTGTATTTCAACACTTCAAGAAAATGTTTAAATGTCACTGAATATTTTGAAAAAATATATATTTTGCAAGAAATCACACTTTAGTTTTTAAATAAAGTTAAAAGCAAAACAAAGTATCTGAGTAACCACTGCTTATAAAAAATGTATCAGTTAGGGTCATATACTGTAACATTAGAAAAAATATATAGTTTCTGTTTTCCTCCCCAGAAGTGGAGCACTTATTTGTTTTAAGAAATGGTCTTGTTTTTTTCAAACAGTTATCATCCAATAAACAACACAAAACAAGAGGTTTTAATTTTTATTTTTTTATATTATTTTACTTTTCTTTATCTAGGAAGTTCCCAATTCCCACTGAATGCAGCATTACTTTTATTAAGGCTGCAGAAAAGGATCTTTCTGATTGGGTCCAGTTAATACCACGCATCCTATAATATGAACAAAGCACAGTTGCAAACTGCACGCCTTTCACTGTCATATGCTAAAAGATTAGGCTGCTATGATCCAGGTGGATGCAACACATTTTTGTAGAGAAAACAACTTTACCTTCAGCATTTCTTTTGTTCAGTGAATCTATCTGTGCCTGCTTTCTCTGGACAGTGTTCTTCAGCAGCTCCTGGTACTCTTCCTCCTTCTCGCTCAGCTGAGTCATCAGTCTGAAACACAACACAGACATCACCACTCAGCAGAAAATAAGGCATCTTATCTAGGAATACTCATTATTCTCAGAGTACAGCCAAACAGGAGCGCCATCTTAAATGTCAGATTAGAAATGTGAAAGAACACAACTTCTTTACAGGTATAGGGACAATTGATTATTCCATTGCAGGATTGTTGAGACGAAGACAACTAAAGGTTACCTCCTGGTTTCTATTCGCAGGTCTCTCAGCCTCTCGCTGAGCGGACAGCTTCTGTTATAGATGACGTCTGTCGGAGAGTTCCAGCTGACTGTAGGTGTAATCTGGTTCATGGATAAGTCTCCTGGCACCTCCAGCTGGTCGGGGCCGAGAACTACAGGAGTGTCTGGATCAGCAGGCTGCTCCTCATGGGTGCTGTCCTCAATCTCAAATGAGGACTGCAGCTGGAGTTTCAGCTCTGAGAGACATGGTGATAGCAGGGTGATCAGAAGAACAACAAACAGCCAAGCTCACCATAATCATCAATGATGTCCACTTCATCTGATCCTCCTGACTTTGTTTCATGCACATATCTGAAAGAGCAAAAGGCAGCTGTACCTGGTAGAAGGACAGTTATGGCCTCCTGCACAGCCTGTCTCAGCAGGTTATCCAGAGCAAACATCCAGTGAGGTTTCACCTGTTGTTGCCTCAGCACCTTATTCACCTACGTAGAGAACAAAAGGTTGAATTACAACATAAAGGAATGGATCAACACGCAGAACTTTATATACAGGAAAATGCCTCATTCAGAAGTGACTTACAGCATCCTGAAAGTTAAAGAGCACCGTGTGAACGCTGGTCAGGGGCAGTCTGGATGCGAAAAGGGCCGAGCGAAGCTCCATCAGGCTGCTGGTCAGCTGCTTTCTGTCTGGAGAGCGGATGTGGTCTCGCAAGCAGGTGATGAGTGCGATGATGTGCTCTGCAGTGAGCGATGACCCCTCGTCAGACTTTTAAAGGGAGAAGCAAGAAGCGACTCGATTAACTTTTCAGTTGCGGTTTGACCTGCCACAACTTATCCTGACCCACCTGAGGCAGCGACGCCTGCAGATTGGAAACAACGTCGCTGATGTAGTCAGTGAGAACTCGGTGCAGAGTCGCCCGCCTCTCACTATCCTTTCGCAGCATAAAAAGACCCATATTCTCCTCTGTTGCCGCTGGACTGCTTATGTCTGATGCAGAATCATCTGGTGTTCTGTACAGCAGGGGGCGACAAAGAGACAATTCAATCAGAATCGCCTAATTCAGACAAAAAAGCAAGCAGTGAATGGAAATCAGTGGATAGATTAATGTGGGCTCTGAGTTATGGTAACTATATCGGCTGTGGCATTTGGTAAAATAACACTGCACCCTTTGTTGACAAGGACAGGACGTAACCTCACCCACATGTCAAAGTGAAACCTCTGTGTGGTTTGACACTAATGTGGCACAACACTGACGCACAGACAAAAGGAAAAAGTGGCCTCGGCTTTCTATTGAGTAATAATCTCACTCACGACAGGAAGCTGCTGGTGGTGGTGGGGGGGCTCTTTGATATTTCATCTGCCCTCACTGCAGACTGCCGACTTCTCAGGTCCAGAGAGTAAGAAAGGTCAGTGGAGCTCGAGTATGAATCAGCGTCCTCCACCAGGATGGAGACAGGCACAGACAAGCTGCGCTGGTAGTCAGCTGGAGAAGCCAGAGAGTGTGTGTTTAGAGCATTCACCCATTTTTGTAAAGGTAATGTGATAAACTGTAAAATAAGTCAGATAAAGACCAGAGCTAGGTTCTGCTTCCCGTGGGGCTTTAGCCTTCTTTTTGGGGGGAGACTTGAGGAAGGTGTCTGTCAATAGCTGTGTGGCCATGGCTCTGTCATCTGGGTTTGGAACGAAACAGCGCATGATGAAGCCCTTGGCCTCATCGGACATGCACTCTGGAACCGTGGGGTGGATCTTAAACATGCCCACCTTCAAAGGAGAGTCAACAAAAAAAGTAATTTTATACAAACATCCAAGTTATAATAATAACTTCTTAAGTCTTAACAACATGGTGCTAGAAGAAACTGTCCGACTCTGGCCCCATTTTCATTGGATTCTGGTGTAATTCATTAATAGGTAGGCAGGGAGCTGCTCCGGGAAAGTGTAGTGAAATAACATTGCTATGGATACAGAAAATACACCAGTTTACCGAAAATGTAGGTTTGCATCTAATGGGGGCATAGAAAAACGATTTGGGTGAGAAAACTAAATTAAATATTGATGTTGAGCTCCAATTGTATCACACTGAAGTCTGGTTAAAATGTTTCTTTTTGTTTTATACACACAATTGATGGTCTGTGTGACTTCAAGTTGCTATTTGCACCGGTCTGTATCTATCAGCCCTTGGCCAGATAAATAAAAAACACCAGGCAGACAAGGTAGACCAACTGTTTGAGGAAACACTTTGCAGGATAATTCCTGAAGACGTGATGCAAAACTTGCTGAGCACCAGTCAGTCAGCAAATGCAGCTAACATGAATTTATCTTGACCCTCAAAAACTGTATTTGGCAATTAAAACAGAACAAGTTGTGATAAGAGTTGTACAATCATCTTCTGTGATGACTAAAATGTATGTCCTTATTTATGCAGAACATCCCTCTATGCAAACACAACTTTCCATTTTTTACCTTGAACATGGCAGCTTGCGGACTTCCCAGCTCATGAAATGGTGTTTTTCCTGTTGCCATTTCTATGATAGTGCACCCCAGGGACCAGATATCTGCCGGCTTCCCATAACCTCGAGGTCCTTGGTCTATAATCTCTGGAGCCATGTACTGAAGAGTTCCTAACGCAAATGTATTGCAACAATCACTAAATTCAACAGTTTAAACAGGTTATAATGTAACCTAATTAAGTCATAGTAGTGAGGGTCTCACCAGTAAACGTCTCAGTGCAGGGGTTAATCCCGGCTAGCCGCTTAGATGTTCCAAAGTCAGAAATCTTCAGCACTCCGCTGTAGGTGTTGATCAGCACATTGTCTCCCTGAAGCAGAGATGAAACAAACACTACATGCATGTAGCACAAATAAAAGGTTTTTAAAAAGTCACAGCGGGCTCTTCTCACCTTTATGTCTCTGTGAACTATCTGGTTATCATGAAGGTACTTCAGCCCTTCAAGGATCTGTTTGGTGTAGAAAGTGATTGTGGCCTCGTTGTCCTTCAGAGGGCCCCATTTGGAGCGCAGCAGTGACGACAAACTTCCTAATAAGCAAGAATACAGAATATGGTTCATTTAAGGAAATGTTTGCTTTTTTTGTCTTCAATTAATACTCTCCCTGAGATGATCCGGCAGGCAGGGATTGCTCATGTATCACGTTTTGAAAATATGTTCATGTTTTTCTCTTTCTTTTCTGGAAATGACTTCATTAACCGGAATGGTTTGACTGGAACCACCCAGTGCTTTAAAGCTCATCCCTGAAGACGTTTCACAAGCACATGTGCATTAACTCATCTGAACACATGACTTCCTCGCAGGAGTGTAAGACAATGAGTTTACACATACTCAAAGTGAATTTTCCAGTACATCGCAGCAGTGCTGACAGTGTCTAAAACCTTTATTAAACAACACTACAAATAAGTATTCCTCACAATCATGTTTAATGATGGAAAGTAATCAATTTACTGTAGTAGTGCGACTGAAGCAAGATTTTAAAGTAAGATTACGCAAGTAAACACACTGGCCATGTCAAAAATGCAAGCAAGCAAAAAAAAAAAACAAGATCCTAAAAAGAAAAAAAAGGAGAAAGTGACACACAATTTTCCCGAGAAAAAGTGCAAAAAATAACATGGGATGGCAGAAAAATCTGGTTGCTACTCCTCAGACTGGGACAACACCATCAGTTAATAGATAAAGCTATGCTGCTGGAGGCAAAACGATCCGCCTCTACTTTGTTCATCTGAACAGCCAACTTCAAGATTAGAGAGGGATTTATTATGAAAGCAGGCCAGTTAGGTTCAATTGATCCAGACAATGCGTCTCAAATTCAGCCCCTTTCAATCCAAGGATTTCCAGCGCTCGTTAGAACTTTGTTCATGATGCCTATGAAAGGAATCATCCTGTTACAAAGCCACACAATGAGAAAGGAAATGTGGCGTTGAAAGCAGGAGGGCTTTGTTATGCCCTGGAACTTCCAAGAAAACAAGGTGTGGCTTCTTTCATAAGCAGCAAAATTCCGCATGGGACCTGACCCTACTGCCAACAGTGTCAAAAGCTTAAATTCAAGGGTTGATACCTCCTGGAACCTCTTCCATGAAGATTTTGATGAAGCCATCCTGACTGACAGAGCCCAGATACTGAACGATATTCCGATGCTTCAGCCTCTTGTGCAGAGCTATCTCTTCATGAAGGGGTTGGGAGTACCTGGGAGACAAAAAGAAAAGCTTCAACTGTTTGAAGTGTTTGATGCAACATATGAAGAGTTTTAGAAAAAAATCTAATATACATAAAAGGGACAGATAATAACAACAAATTACATTTGACGGTATCTTCACTTCTTTTTTTGCCTCATCACCTTATCATGACACCGAATGATTAGTTATCTTTGCTGATATTAGCACAGTCTATAAACTACAATTTACATGTTTATGTCTAACTTAAAACACCAAACTCTTTCATTAAAAAAACTTTCAAAACAGATCAGATTAAGGCAAACTATGTAATAAAAAAAACCCCTAAAGAAGTCAAACCACCCCTCCATCCACCCTGGGATTTCTAGACAACGCTAGGAATCGGACCATGCTGGAAAGTGTGACTTCTGCCAAATCCCCTCCCACTATGGGAACAGCAGGAAAAACATTCATGTGGGAAAAAGAATGTTAGTATTGCCGAGTGAACAAGGATGCTTCTCATACGTGCTGTCCTTTTCTGGAATCTCCTTGATGGCGATCCGAACTTGGTTGCTCAGGTCCCTCCCCACATACACAACGCCATACGTCCCTTTCCCAAGGACCACTTTGTCACCATTTTCATTGGTCTCATAGATGTACTGCGGAATGAGATAAAGACAACTTAAATGCAGATTTCCACAGAAAGCGATGCATTTCTTAGATTTCTTGCATAAACACACGAGTGTGTTTATGCAAGAAACACACTCGTGT
>JAVQJG010136480.1:0-10305 GCA_036024015.1 Craterocephalus amniculus | reverse complement strand
ACACATACTATAGTACACATCCTTTTTATACCACATACTATACTATGACACATACTATAGTATACATCTTTATTATACCACTTACTATACTAGGACACATAATATAGTATAGATTTTTATGATACAACATACTATACTATGACACATACTATAGTACAGATTTTCATCATACAACATACTATACTGTGACACATCCTATATTATGACACATATAATACTATGACACATTATTTGGTACACATTTTTATTCTACTACATGCTATACTTTGACACGTAGTATACTATGACACATAATATAGTACACATCTTTATATACCACATACTTTACTATGACACATTATAATTTCAATTATGTATATATTGATATGAATTCATGCATACAAACATGCATACTATAACCTGCAAAGACATACATGTTTATATAACATACATATATTTATGTATGCATACATGCTTACATTAATACATACATGCATCCTTAGATACATAGATACATTAATACAAACATACACATTTGTATGAAGACACATACATACATGCATACTTACATAAATAGACATATGTATGAACACATACAAATATGCCTGTTCATACAAATACATGTTTATATTAATACATACATATAAACATACAAATATGAATACTTGCATACATACATACTTATATAGTTACATATGTACATACATACATACATATATGAATACATACATTTAAACATACATACAAATATATATACTTAAATGCATACTTACATGTTTATATTAATACATGCACATTTACATACATACATACAAACACACCCTTTTATATGAATACATACATACGTGTTTATATACATACATACGTATATTCATATACAAATAAATACGTAGATACACGTTTGTATGAACCCATACATACATACGTTTATATGAATACATACATTCAAAAATACATACATACATACACATACTTAAATGCATACTGTGATGTTTATATGAATACATACACACATGCATACTTGCATACATGAACACATACATACAAACGCGCCCTTTTATATGAATACATACATACATACTTGTTCACATAAATACATACGAACAAACATATATGCACACATACATTCATACATGTTTGTATGAATACTTGCATACATACATACAGAAATCATGAATACATACATAGACCTGCATTTTGTATGATTATATATATATAAATTCCTTCATTCATTCTGTGCCGATTTAAGTAAAGTTTTTACCATTGTTGTGCAATACCACCTGGTAAGGAGTGGTCAAAAGGAAAACTGGGGGGCTTCTCTCCAGGCATCTGCCCCTGACACATCTGTAAAGAACAGCCTGGTTAGACTCTAGTGAACTTCATTCTTTAATATGGGTCTGGTATCAGCACTGACCACCTCCACCAGATAGGATTTCTTGTGGACAGCATAAACCTTGACTGGGCCACACGGAGGACAGGATAGCGTCTGTTTTCCCGGGAAGGCAGTCAAACACCCTCTTCCTAATAAACCACGACACCATAAAGTGATGCAAAATGTCTCAGAAGCTGTGTGCATCAAATACAATGAGTTTAATAATAAAATGCACTTTCTCCTGTAAAGTCAGAGCTGAGGGAGCTTTTAAAGAAATGTCTGTTTGTGTTTGGACTCTTGCCTCTCGGTTCCTCCTCTACCTCACTTGTAACCTGCTTTGTTCTTCACACCATGCGACCAGTTTAAATGTTTCAGCTGCACTTTGTCAAGACAGCAGCAAATAAACATGATGGAATCGTGTTGATAGGAAGATTTGCTTCATCCAGCAGCTGCCAGTCAGGTTCCATATGTATTAACTTGGTTGGTGGATGTTAATTTATAGCCGGGGCTATAAAAGATTTTATATCAGCTGTTGATGATTTTTAATGAAAATAATGACTAAAATTCGTAGCATTAAGGTAAATTACATCTGAGTTTGTGTCCAAACTGCCTCCAGGTACGTTTGGTGCATCTTCCACCCGATGCTGCAACATGAGGATACACTGCTCTCACTCCCATGTAGCAGTAGGTGGAGGCTTAATATCATTGTGGTTTAATACCCATTACAGCCATGCAAAGGTGCTGTCATTAGCAATTCAGCAGGGAGGGAGCTCAACCCCCTTTTTATAATGAAGAGGACCCTGAAAAGAGGAAGCTATAAATAGAAACTAAAGTGCTTGACTTGACAGAAAGTAGCAACAGCTACAATTGGTGGGATTAGGAGAGCACACCGCCGGTGACCTGCAGCTCGGGCAGGAACACGATGTCAGCCGGGGCACGGGCCATCTGAAAGACGGGTGTTTCTGGGAGGGGACACTCTTTCAGCCGGAGACAGCAGAGAGAAAATCCAGTGAAATGATTGGGGTGAGGAGGAAGATTGAAGAAACAGTCACAAGAAAGAAATGTTTTTTTTCCAGTCCTGCAGAAAAAAAACAGATTTTTTTAAATGCAACATTAAAAATGCCTCAAAAAATCCTAATTCCTACATTTGAACTGCACCTGAATTACAATGTTTATGAGAAGATCTATTTCTGTTCATAAAGAGGAAATAGCTTCACTAAAGAAAAGTAATCTTTAGGGCTCAGAACCAGCAAACTGACTTATTTGCTTACGTACAGCCTCCAGAGGACACGTGGTAAGAGGCAGTTCCTGCAGACCCTGAACATCTCGTGTAAAACCAGGTGTGTGTGTCAGCAGGCTGAAAGTCACTCTTCAGCCTTAAGAGGAACACTCAACGTTGGCTCTGCAATGGTTGTGCATGCACACTAGAGGTGCCCAAGTCAAGTCCTGCAACTTGCACATGCATTCCTTCTTCAACATGCATGCTGTTCAGCTCTGTAGAGGCCTGCAAATCCAAATAGGATCATCTGATTCAGCTGTTTTTATGTGGCAAAACAAGGACGAAACCATCCACCTTTCAGATCCAGTAAATATTTTCTTTATAAGAGTTCACATGTGGAACAAACTCCCAGAAAGCTGCAGGTCTGCTTAAAATGTCATCAGTTTTACATCAGGGTTAAAGACTTTGAGTGATGTTATTTCTCTGAGGATTTGTTTTTCTTTCTTTTTATTTTGTGATTTTACCTTTTTTAATTTTTATTGCTTTAATTTTTCTAGTGTTTGTATGTAAAGCACCATGAATTGTCATGTACATGTAATGTGCTGTTTAAATAAACAGGCCTTGCCTAAATGCACAAGTAGGTGAATAACTGCTGGTGGGTGACGTGTTGCAGTCTACAGAGCATGGGTGGAGCTCAGAAGAAGCTGTCTGACCCTGCGTTCACACCAAGCACTTCCATCTACGTTCACGCCAGTATTTCAACGTGCGAACACTGGATGTTTACTCGCTTAATTTGGGAGAATTATTTGCACAAATGAAGCATTTCATTTGCGCGAAGGGAGCATATTTATTCGCTTCATTCGCCAGTCAAAAATAACCCACACATCGCTACTATTCATTTTCCCGATTATTCGCGCGTCAAAATCCACTTGAGTTTAATTTTTTGAACTCGAGCGAACAGGTGAAAATCGCTGTATTTGCGCAAGTTTGACGCGCGATTGGGGCTTTTCACGCCGCAAATTCGCCTCAAACGCGCCGCCCCAAGCAAACGGACGTCAATTCGTGTCTATACATTGTCTTAATATGTAATTCATTCGCGCAAATTATTTTACTCGCGCATGGTGTGAACGCAGGGTCAGGCTCATGCTCCTCCGCTGGCATGGTGAAATGTAGTGTGATGGAGAGCTGCTTTCAGGACCGCCTGCAGAGTCTTCTGTCACATGATGCAGAGAACGTTCTCCTCCTCAGCTTCAGAGTCCAGCTCTCCACAGCTTCCTGACCAGACCAGCAGTGTTTGTAGTCCAGACGAGGTTGTTGGCTGTGTGAACACCCACGTACCTGAAGCTGCTGCTCCGATGTGCACGGGAGGGAGAGTTCGCTTGTCCCTGGTCAAATGATGAAGCAGCAGGTGTTCCTCCTCCTCTCTGTGTCTGCACGTTATCGGCTGGGTTTCCAGACAAGGAAGCTTGGACAAAGCGTGGCATCTTTCCTCGCGGCTCCTTCCCTGGCTGTGTTCATTAGGAGGTTAAAAAAAGAAGCGAGCTTCCTGCTGGGTTCAATTTATTTTGCCCCTCATCCCAAATTAACTCAATCTGTTATGGCCGAAGGAGCTACCAGCCCGGGGGATTAGTGACACTTCTGCAGTTTCTGCAGAACAGCTCTGAAATGAGCCGCAGAGAAAGATGTAGAAAAAAATGTAAAAAGATAAAATGCTGAAAAATAACCATTATTGTTTGCTAAATTACCCACATGACACACACACACACACACACACACAGGTTGAATTTAAAAATAGAAGCTTAAAATGACCATAAAATAGAGAATGTTCCAGATTGAAGACAATGATGAGGATGTTTGGTCTCCACATGTGATTCATGGAGCTGATGATGCATCGGTGGGGCGATGCTCAGCGCTCTGCGTTTGCACCATGCCAAGGCGCTCAGGATATAGAACTACTACTGGTGTCCATCTGCACACCGGATTTAAAATGTGCCTTCGCTGTGACCCGTCTGTCGTGTGAGGCCTCTGGAGACGGAGGAGGGAAGGCTGTGCCAGGAAACGCTCGCCCTGACCTGCTCCATTCTCCACAAACATTAAGAAAATAATGCTCCAGGGGACATGGATATTGTGTTGTTGTTTGTGCTCAGATGAAATGTGCTACCGGGGGGAAGTATTGGTGTGCAAAGCTCCGTCCTTATCAGGAGGAGGAGCAGTGGAAAGAGGAGGATGTACAGGACAGAGTCAGCCCTGCCTGCCTGGTTTAAGGCAGCTTACTGTGCGTCTGCTCCAGCCAAATCCATTTTTATTCACCCTGTGGATTATGTGACGGGTTGGCAGCGCTGCTCTTGTGGAACTACAGCCAAAAGAGATGCAAGCAGGTGGTCGCTGGGAATGTAGAGCACAGAAAAACAAAAAAAGGTGCCATCTTCCAGGTTCTTTTTATTTTTTACATGTTGTTTCAGGACTAATTTCTAGGGCATTAGAGGGAAAATTCGCAGTAGGAAGGGTTGGAAGGTGGTGCGTTTATGCTTTCAAAGTGCCTTCGGGGGGCGCTGTCACACTGGGGATGACAGCAGCTGTGTGGACGGGTGCTGAGGAAGCACTTCTCAGCCGCTGCATGTGTGTGAAAGCTCGGAGCTGGCGCTAACAAGTGATGCTCACCTGCAGAGAATCAGCCCTCCGAGTCTGTCGGAGAGTTCAGGAGGAAAACAAAAGGACCAGAGAAGAAGCTGTGCAGCCAGAAACCTAAAAATCCCACCTGAACTCCGCTGAGCTACTTTGACATTAAACTGCAGTCATTTTCCTCGAGCTAACAGACTATTTGCATAAAGCAGAGTATACAGAGGAGGTGTGGAGCCAGAGACCCAAATATTAAGGTGTAACCTGCTTGTAAGCAGGTCCGTGCTCGGGATTGGCATTCGGTTACATGGTCTTAATCCGTTAACAATTAATCATTAATATTTCTATATTCAAACTCAGCATTTATAAACCTATATTTAAATGATATTTTTGGCAGTTAAATGGGCTTAATTCAGTGGTTACACTGGAAAATATGGCTTACATGCAAACTGTAAACTGGGAAAAAAAGATGATTCAAGGATGAGGAGTTTCCACAACAAACTTCAGTGCCAGTCTAAAGATTAATTTGATTAATCGATTCAAGAATAATGTAATCGATTAAGATATTAACGACCGATCGTCTATTAATTAGGCCCATCTCTATTCTCTGCAGAGCTGAATGATTTGGTTCAGGTGTGTTGCAGAAGGGCTGCATGGAGACCGGACCTGGCCACCCTGTGTATAAAAAACTATGTGCAGTAAATAAAAAAAACCCAAGTGAACTTCCCAGCACATTTAACCTCTCTGGCAGCGAGAGGAAACACTGAGCCTTACGATCAAAGTGATCGGTTGAAAACATCTCTCCTCTGAATAAAAGCATGTCTGCTGACAGGACATGCACCGGACTAAGTTTATCAGTAACAGACTCTGATGCATAGGAACATCAGCTCATTGCGATTAATCTGCTGGATGTCTTAGATAATAAAAGCAGTGTCCGTCATTCCCTTGTCCTGCAGTTAAAGTTGCAAATGGCAGTAAACAAATAGAATGGATCAGTGGTCTGAGCGGTGAGGAGGCGTTTACAGACCATCCATCAGGCAACAGGTCCGTTTGGCGTGAGCTCCCAGAAAGCACAGATGCTTAATGGCCTAACAGGCTGAGTCCAGGCTTGGAGGCAGCAGCTGAGATGCTGCTGGCACCTCACGCCCGCCACGGTCTGCAGGTACAGATGCCAGATTCTCATTGAAACGCCTCTGAACAGCTAAATGACACAGAAGCAACGCACATTGCTGCAGAGACTAAACCTAACTAGGCTTCATTGCAATGGCAACGTATCCTCTACAGGTCATTGTGGTGTCCCTCGGGGTTCTGGTCTTGGACCAGTTCTCATAACTTCATATGCTTCCTCTGGGTAACATCCTCATAATATACATTTTCAGTCTTACAGCAGAGATTAGCAGCATAGGCTCCATTCTCAGATCAGACGTTTTTACCCGTATCTGATCCTTTTTCCCAAGCCAGCCAGGCTAGGTGCACACGTGCTACCTAACGGATACATATCCCATCTTTTTTACAGCAACCTCCGCCTGAGCGCTCTTGATTCATCACATCTATCAGAGAGTTAAAGTCAGATGAAACCGTTATCTTCTCCGGGTTCAGCTCTGTATCACACAGGTGCAGGAGAAAACGCCACTGCTGCGGAAATAGATGCAAGCATGAAGACCTGCGGTGAGAAACACTGAAAGACTTTTTGTCTTTATGACGACTCACATTACTGAAGCTTGCTGAACTATTCTTTGTTATAAATTGGTTGTAATTATAGCCTCTATTTATGTTAATATTTTACTTTCATCAAATTGCTTGTGATCAGTGTAGTTTATAATTTTTTTTTAATATTTACATGATTTACAATTTTTACTTTTTGTGATATCTGCTGAAAACAGCTTGAAATAGGCTGTATAGGTTCATTTTGAATAATGTCATATCATACGTGTTTACATTTTGCTTCCAGTCAACTAGATTCTGTTATGATCCTCCAAATTTCACTAATTTATTGGATATTGGTTGCTTTAACTGACCATTTGCAATAAAATGGTTGTCTTTTGTATGTTTAAATCAGTAAAACTAACCTATTGTATATCAAAGCATAAAAACTAATGGACAACTTGAAGCTTGGAAAAACACCAAAGACAACATTTTGACAAAACTCCCTAAAGAGAAACGATAATTGTACACTATGAATTAAATAAGTTAAATTTAAAGAACTCTAATTATAACTGGAGTCCATGAAGAGCTGGGCTAAGATAGATGGGAGACGACAGAGGAAGCCAGGTTTCAGAGCGTAAGCTGAGATGGCAGTGGTCAATAATTGGAGACGTGTTGGATAAATTTGGCCTCCCTCTCGGGATAAACAACGGCCAGGTTTGGCTGTTTTTCCCCATCTGTCGCAGAAACTCCTGACGTCTGAAAATAGCTCCAAGCTACACGAGAGGACGGTGTGACTACCAACGACCACGTCTGGATTTCTGTCTCTGAAACTGTTCTGCATCAGATGCGCTTCTTTTGCCGTGTTGTCAGATGAAGCAGGGAGGTCGGAGCAGAGGGGGGAGCATATGCCTCGGTCGCCACCCTGACATTTGTTACTTCCTCCTCGCCCGGCCCACCTGCTCCGCTCCAGTCTTACAGCTTCGTGTGAACCAGCAACACAACGTTTCCGTCTGCCCAGATCACGGTTCTCACATCCGATTACAACAAGACTGCAGTTTCTCTCAAATACCATAAAAAACAAATACCTCGTTTACACAAATACTTATCATGAGGACAAATTCTATGCAGACGTTTTCCTGAAATCTTCCATGATGCAGGAAGTGATTCAACACAAGGCTTCAAGTGGATGTCTGTAATGAGCAGAAAACATAATCAGTGGAACAGAAAGCTCCATGTTAAACTAACATGTTTCCACCAGAAATTAGATTATATCCGATGATTAACTGTTTTGATGAAAATTAGGATTTGTAGTCCATTTCTAATGGTGGGGGTTGATTTTTACATTGTGACGGACATGAAAGTGTCTTGGACTTAACAGTCAGCGTCAGATTTAAATGGAGCCATCCAGGCAAATCCAGACTATTACACAGTGTTATTGAGGGAGATGGCTGATATGGAGAAAACACACCAGAGTCGCACCTGCATGTTTCATCACAATGCGAAGCAGGAGGAAAATCCAGGGAAGGCAGCAGCTCTACTGCACCGGTCTCAATTTTTAATAGGCTACATAGAGTATCCTAAAATAATTTCTTTATAAGATCAGTCATGATCCAGGGAGGGTGAGGTTATTTAGCTCCTTATTCTTCTGCTTCTGAATGTTGTAGCTACTTATGTCAGCTTCTGTAAAGTTCTATAACATTTCTTTCTCATTTAGCCAAACAAGTCAGAAGACTTGGTCCTGTGTGTTGTGTGTGTGTCGGTGTGTGCGTGTTTGTGAGTGCATGGGTAGGGGTGTAGGGGTGGGTGGGATAGGGTTTTATTGCTTTTATTGTATTTGTTAAGCACTTCGTGTTACATTTTATATATGAAAGGTGCTATATAAATTAATTTTATTATTATTATTATTATTATTAATAATAAAAAAACTGACATTTAATGTGACTTTCAATGAAAAGATAAATGCTTTTTTTTTTAATTTTATGCTTTGAGATATATCCTTTGTTTCCCTCATGGTTCCTACACTGTTAAAAGATTGTCCCGTCAAAAACTAATGAACTGACAGCACAGTTGCCAGCAAGTTACTGTAAAATTAACAGTGTCTTGCTGTTGCTGAAATTAAATTTTCTACTGTTTTTGAAAAATAAATAAAAACCTCAGAAATTATTAATGGGAAAAACAAAAAATTCAGCCATTGAAAAAAGTAAACTTTAATAAGAAGTGGAGTAGTGAGACTACACTTAATAAATACAAAAAATATCAAAATTAATATCTTAGAACCAAGTGAATGACTTAAAATAATGAAATTTTAAAACCTACTTATAAAATCACAAGGTAGAAAAAAAAGCTCAAAACTCTTAAGCGCTTAAAATATAAATAAAAGCTATAGAAATTATATAAATGATCAATAATATTTTTTAAATAAGTCTTGTAGTCCGTTCAAAAACTAAACTAGCACATAACTGAGGAAGTGGCTGAGTGAACAACTTAACTAAGTCAGTGACGAATTGACAAAGAATGACTTACTATAGAAAAAAATGTGTGTGTGTGTATGATTTAGATGGCTGTCTTATTTGAGGTCCCACTCAAAGTCCATTCGTTTTTGGGGCAGACTGGAGACTTAAAGGGAACATATAATGCAAAATCCACTTTTTTAAGCCCTTAAATACCCGTTTTTGTCTTTTCCGAGTGTTCAAGAGTGCAGAAAAATGTAATTTATTTACTTCCGGTGCAGCATATAAATCTTATTAATCTTTTTTGGTCATATTTTTCAGTCCGTTTTGTTTTCACTGCTATCTATTACGTTTTTCTATCTATTACGTCGCTGTATTTGATGCGGTTCCGCTAAATATGCTCACGGACTTCCAGGTAAACAGTTTCGCGATCCGCCATTTTCCCCTTCGCTTCGATTTTTGTAATCCAACCGCAGTCATGCCGAAGTTGAGAGTTGACAAGACAAAATGATTGAAGGCGCGTTTCTGCCGGTTCGTCGTCTTCATTCTCCTGCTCTGGGTCAGACTCTGGCTCGAACATGTAAGGCTGAATGGACGAGTTTTGCGTTGTTGACATTTTTAAGCTACTTCCTCTGCCAGTACAGAACCGAATCGCTAAAAACTACAACATGGCCGAAGGGGGTGGAGTCGAACCATATAGAATGGTCTGTGACCTGGAAGGGGGCGGGGCGTGAAATGTCTCGGTTAAATTTAAAGAGATAGGACAGAAACGAATCTCTCTCATTGACTGTAAAGAAACACCTCAGTACAGGGGTTTAGTAGGGGTGCGTGGAGCTATACTAACAGCGATTTCAGACCAAAGGATTGCAGTTTTACTTCATATAAACCATAAATAAATGATTTACATATGAAAAGGAAGGATTCAACTCTACTGATCTCCATTAGTGATATAAAATTAGAAAATTAAGTTTTGCACATTAGAAAATGCAAATGGGACAAATGGTGCCAAAATTGCACCT
>JAVQJG010136466.1:0-14485 GCA_036024015.1 Craterocephalus amniculus | reverse complement strand
GAATAATGGTGGTCAAAGCGAAACCTAAGGCTAGCGGGAGCGCGCATTACGTCAGGTTCTCTGAAACTTTTTTCCAAATAAGTGAAATTGCTGGACCGGCACTGCAGCTATTCAAGTGAGAAGTTAGCAATGTTAATGGTACTTGCAATGAATATGTCAGGGCTCATCCTACACATAATTGAGTATTTATAACATATTTGTGGTGGAAAATAAGTATTTTTATTGTTTTAAACTCCTCAATGTTCCTTTAAGCACTTTCAATTGTCTTGTACATGAAATATATGATACAGATATACAGGCCTTGCCTTGGTGCTGGTTTGGCGACAGATCAGGATACTAGCATGCTAAATTCGTTGTAAGGATGTTTCTTCCAAAGATGGAAAAAAAGCAAACGATTAATTTTGATACCTCAATAAACATACTGTGTAAGGTTTTGAATGAGAATAATGGGTCAACATGGTTTGGCCGTACTTTACATCAAGCTGTTAGAGAGGGCCATTTGACATGAATCAGGCACATTGCAGCAGGATTGGGTCCCTCGAGGAGCAGCGATGGAGACCCCTGTCTAAGGTTATAATTGAGCCAGAACACTTAACCAGTAACTGTCATGTCCAAACTCCAGTATATTTGTTTTTTTTTTCTAGTCCTCCCAGATTGATTCTGGTTAAACTGGTGTGAATGCGGCCTGGTTCACCAGAAAGCACAGAGGGTCTCGGGCTCCAAAATGGAGCAGGAACCAAAACACTGTCTGTCTGAAAACGTATGCAGAGTCAAGTGATCCATTTTTCACTGCTGGAATTTAGCGGCTCATTGATGGCAGTGAGAAATGCTGCTGTACGAGATGAACGAGACCAGAGCAGCTCTCAAACCCCCACTAAGAGATGCCAGAAGAATAATTCTGTGTATCCTGTATCATGATAGGATGCATTACAAATTTTGGTTTTAATAGGGTGGAAAGCTTGGCATTATTCACGTTTTTAAGTTTTATTTTTTACACATTACAAAAACATTACATTTAATGTTTAATTTTAATAATTTTCAATATGAAAGAAAAACTAGATTCTTGTCAAAAGTTGAATTTGGTGTAAAATACATTTATTCATGTAAATAAAAAAGGAGTGACGAGTGATCAGATGTAGAAGGGGGTAAAGTATGTTTCTTTCAGGATGCCAGCACAGATCTATGAGGTGTCAAACCATCGAGGTGTACCCACAAAGGAAGCATGCGAGGTAGAAAGAGCAGCTGATGCAATTCCTTGTGTCAGTTCTGAGTTGTGAGGTTTTGATCTTTTTGTTTAAACGTTTCTGCAGTGCTATGAAACCTGGAAACATCTGTATTTGAACATCTTCTTGTCTGTTTGGACAACAGTGCGGCTTTCAAAGTAGCTCATAACAGCAGGAAGCCACAAATGTTACTCCACGTCTCCTTTTACAGCCTTTCCTCGCAACAAAAGATGAGCTATCAAAGGTGATGCTCCTGTGAAAAAAACCCACAGCAGGTTTCATCTCAGATTCTGACTCATAAAAGTCGGTGTTCAAGGAAAAAAAGAAACGGCCAATCAAGTCTAACACCACAATCTGAATCTCAGCTGTCGAACTGACAGGAGCACAGAAAACATACAGTAGCTACCTGGATAGACCAGAGGATTCATGCAGAATATTTCTGGGCAGAGAACTGGGCAACATGAAGGCAACAAGAAGGCCATCAGGGCAGAGCTTGTGAGGTAAAGCATCTGATCAGCTCCCTTTCTGTCCACAGAACAGCCGTACAGAGCAGCACTGACCGAAATGTCATACTGTAAGAGGCTATGAAAAATTCAATATGTCTTCTTAGGGGGTAAAGCAGTCAGAGACTTTCTCTCACACACACCCCCACACACACACGGAGGAGATTCTTGAGTGGCAGCAACTTTGGCCAAGTGATTGATTGTTGGTGAGCTTGTAGCAGGTACGCGTTCCACACCACTCTGTGTCCTCTGCACTTCCTTCAGGTCTCGGTGTGTGTTTTCCGAGTGGAAGAGTTTTCAGAAGATTCAAATAATCTTTTGCATGATTTGCTTCAGCTGCTGTAGCTTTGGTTTATCCTTTCTGAGTCTCTGGGGAGAAATCCGGTCCTGCCTGCTTGCTGTCCCGGTTTGGCCCACATCCTGTGGTAATCTAAGGGGTTTATCCAGTCTCAAACCACCTGAACTGTCCGGGGCTTCTACCAGTAATACCGAACATGCTGGATGTTCAGGAAATCCTGGAAATGCCTGGGATTCATAGCAGTGGAGTGGAGGCAGTTGCCAAGCAACAATAAACATCCTTAAGGCTTACATCAGCTACTGTAGATAGATACTGAGACTGCTTTTAATTTTTTTTTCAAATATCTGCTGCTCTTTTATCATCATAAATGTCCACACATTCATGTTTCTACTGTTGGCCTGCTCTTGATCAGAGCCTCGCATAGATTGGGCAGCATGAGATGCGTGTATTACAAACATCTCTGCACACCCTAAGAAATATGAGAGCAACACTGTCCACTTTGCAGCTTCTGATAATCTTTTAACTACACGCAAACCAAACAAACAAGGTGCCATCCCACTCCCACTCTGAAGATTGTGGAGTTGTAGATAATCGTTATCAGCACGTGGGTTTCTAAGATGTGTACCTGCGTACCCACACCTCTGTTACTTCATCCTTCACAACCGCACAGGTTCACACAGTTCTGCATCAGACATGAACTCCTGGATGAACTCAGCTGCTATCGTGTTTCCACTGTAAATAAGGTTGTTTCCTTTTAGAGGAGATAACATTTACATTTTCTACTGCGCTCCGGGGGAATTTACTGCACTACACATACTTCTGTAGTAATCTCACATGACTCGGCTTTCTTTGGAGACCAAGATTTTATGTACAGCTTTTGTAGTTGTGAAGATAAACTTCATTAGTTTTCATTTGTCATTTCAGACAGGAAGCACAAAGACGAGGTTACCTGACTCAGTTTGACCTTAATAGATGCCATCCATGACCTACTCATGGGTGTTCTGTTGCTAAAGGCTTCTTATGGGTCCTACTCGTCAAATGAAATTCTTTAGAAATCTTTAACTGAACCCATTAATTTTTCTAAGGGTGTTCTTTTTTTTTTTTCAATAGCGCCAGAACATCTGATAGGAAACCTCTGTCATTACTGAGAGTGGCAGTGAAAGTCAAACAGACGGAACAATGGTGAGAGAGCTGGGAGAGTTGGATTGCTAATCCTGAGGAAATCAGTTCTTATATTGTAAGCAGTGAAAAGCTTTTTCAGAATGATCGGTGCACAAATTCAAAGATGATGACTTTTACAGTCTTAACGTTTAAATCCGTTTCTTGAGGACTGGGTTCAAAGAGGTTACTGCAGGTCTCCCAGTTGATTACACTTTAATAAGGTATCAAAACCCTGCAAAGGAGTTATGTTTGATAAATGAAGCTGAATAAGTATTATTAAGATGCTTCTTATGTTTCTGTCAGCTGGAATTGGTGGGATTTGTCCAGTCTTTGATGCAAGAGTGAGTGTGATCAAATCATATGACATGGATGCACCTACAGGTCACATGTGGAGTCTAATGATATTTGGCTGGTGGTGTGATCATAAAGTTCTAATGGTTTCTCCACTCCTGCTGCAGGCTTGTTTTACTCCTATAAGCACATGAATATCCTGTGATAGCCAGGAATTTGGTGTTTCTGCTCAGTAGGGATGCTCCGATCATACTTTTTGCTGCCAATCCCGATACCTATCACCCTCGGGTGCCAATCAATGCCGATCACTGATACCAATCGCATGGATTGGCTGTAATTTTCTTATTTTTTTAATTTTTAATTTCTTACTCTGTCAGCTGTTAGTTCCTTAAATGTCGTATTAGATTCGTAGTATTGAAGGATTTTGACGTGCTTCTCCTGCAAGGTACTTTTCCGTTACGCATGTTGTAGGATGCAGCTTCACATCACGCCGTAGAAGTTCCACACGGCAGACATGTTTGTTTTGGATTTGCAGCCTCGTGCACGCGCAGCACGGAGGAAAGCGGGAGCTACACCACACACAGCACTTCTGCATGCTGAAACGTAGGAAGTTTAGGTGATCAGGTTTGTGATCGGCAACAAAAGACGCTGATCGGCGAACAGCGGTCACATACTTTTTTTGTAGATATCGGCTGATCATGATCGGTGGCCGATCGATTAGAACACCACTACTGCTCAGTTTCCACGCATTATGAAGTGTGTTGGCTCTGAAGATGGGTTGTCTGAAAATGTCTCAAGCTTATATTACCAAGACTTCAATTTAATTTGAATCCAATTTTTTACTCGTTTTATCACACAGCCCTACCCATAGCTGTTCCTTAGGTTTTAGGTCCTTGTTTTTGTTCAGACGCGATAAGAGTTGGCAAACTTTACAGCCCTCTGAGAAATTAAGAATATAACAACCTATCTCGGTTCTTCACTGGTTTAATATAAAGGTCATGCCTCCTTGGCAGATTATTTTAAACCTTTGAAGCTATTTTAAATAAAAACATTGTTGTTTGGACTGATGGATAAATCGATAAAGATTTCACTCAAGATAACTTCTTGGAAGAAAAGAATAAACATGATTGATGGGAATTCATCTCCCTACATATGCCACAATTCAGGGCAGGTTGACAAGAATGTTTTACTGAGCTGAAAGGTGTGATGACGGGGTAAGGACGGGACCAATCAGAGCCCGACAGTTTCTGTAACAGATGGTTACCTTTCTGACAGAAAGGCCAAACTAACCGATCTCTGATGGCTGGCAGGCTTCTAATCGTCAGGCTCTAGTTTATTTTGTTTTTACATCCGTGGTATGTTAATCACCACAAACCCCTGTGTGGATCCATATAATTGTTGAGCTCATCTTAACTTGTCTGGTCTCTTTTATGCTGTTTTTAAAAGTTTCCAAAAGTCTGATATCAAAATAATCTTAAATGTTTCTGAAGTACAGATTCAAAAACTCGTCACTGGGGTCACTAACTTACAAGTTGTGCTTTGATATATGTTTGGATGTCAGTAGAGGCTCATTCTTATCCTTCTATGTGATGTAAAATAAATATCCATCCATCCATCCATTTTCTGAACCGCTTAATCCAAGTGGGTCTCGGTTGTGCTCTAGCCTATCCCAGCTGTCAACGGGCGAGAGGCGGGGTACGCCCTGGACAGGTCGCCAGTCTGTCGCAGGGCCAACATGAAGAGACAGACAACCACGCATACTCAAACTTAGGGAGAATTTTGAAGTGCCCAATTAACCTCACATGCATGTCTTTGGACAGTGGGAGGAAGCCGGACTACCCCGTGAGAACCCACGCATACACGGGGAGAACATGCAAACTCCACACAGGAAGGCCGGAATCCTGACCAACTTGTGACTCGAACCCGCGGCCTTCTGACTGTGAGGCCGCAGTGCTAACCACTACACCACCGTGCAGCCCCGTAAAATAAATATTTTATTTGAAATGGCTTGAAGACATTACTTTCTCCCTTTTTTGGAAAAGTAAATCTAAATCATCCTGAGGAGTAATGGCATGTACACATTCACAGTAATGGCCTACATATGCACTGACAGGTTGTCCTGCTGCAGCACTGTACATGTTGATGTCCCAGTTTTCACTCCGTGTGATTAGTTATTTCCTGATGTACAGCATACACTTATATTCACTCTGAATCCCCTCAGGCTGTTATGTTGCACCGCAGGTTTAATGATGAGCTAGATAAGGTGGAAGGTTTAAAATCAGTCTGCTCAATTTTATTTGTATCTCTGCTTAAAAGCAGAAACGTATCACCAAGTGCTTCACAAATCCAGAAAGATTAACAAAGATACTTTTGAAAACCGTTTGCAAAATAAAAATAAATAAAAACACAAACTTTCTATGATTGCTCGTGTTAAATTTGGCAGCATTTGTGCCACCTCTGGAATGTTGATGTTTCTCTCGTAGGATTTTCTAATGAGTTTTAACACTAAAGTGGAGACAAAGCACTAATGCTAAATGTTAGCACAACAGTGAATCACAACTGCTTCTCTGCTTACCAACTCAACACAATCATCACGCAAAATTGCCCAAGGCAATCATAATGCTAAATGAATGTAACACTGCTGGATGTCAGCTGATATATAGTATTTATTTACTGTCCCACACGTAGAGAGCTTACTAATAAACACATGGCGGGTCGTTCTGGCATCGATGCAGCTCTGGTAGAGGACACATGCATTCAGTGCAGTCATGTCCAAAATATTTGTTGTCACTTTGCCAGAGCTTATTCTGCATTCATTCTTATGCTTTTGTTCATTTTCAAAATATTTTTGGTGACATCAGTGTGTCTGCCTGTTAGAAACATAACTCAAAAAGTTATAGATGGATTTTTATTACCTTTTCAGGAAATTTAAATAGTTGCATGTAGAAAGAATATAAGCAAACTAAAAGGCCCATTATGCTTCCTTTCGCATGTAGACATGTGATGCAATAGGAAAAAAATAGCTTAAACAAAAAGTTTAATAGAAAAAAGTCCTTTCTTTTTCATTATAACCTATCATTGCTTAATACTATAGTCGTTACTTCCTCCCAGCCAATCACAAATGCAGACCCAATTAAGACCCGCCCCTCTCCATTCACAACATAATGCACATGTAATGTGCTTGCATAGGCTTTATATTGCTTAGGCTTCATGTTTCTTAGTCAGAGGTTGCTGCTTGATTGCAAAAGATGTTGTAGCAATGAGAGATGATGCTTTCATTATCTGACTGATAGGCTAGCTACAGAGAAAGGGTACAGCTGGCAGTGGGAACTGAACATAGATGGGGATTTACAGAACCAAAGTCTCCTGCACTGACCCAGACCTGCAGGTGGAAACAGGCCTTAAACAGCATCCTTGATCCCAATCATATGTTGCAAGCCTTTGTTATAAGATGTTATGGTTACCGGTGTCAGATGCAGCGCTGAGATTTAGAGGATCTGCACAGAGACGAGACCATTATCAGAGGCAATAAGGAGCACCCACACACCGAAACCCTGAAATAAGCTCTGGTATCAGGTATGAAACCAATGTGCTTTCTGCAGTTATTAAAGGAAAGATAAGTGGCAAATCATCGCTTATGGTGTTACTGAGACTGGCAGGAAGGCAGCGATAGTCTCATATTCTCAAAGGGATTTGTGGCATTTCAGGTCTCAGCACATATTGTTTCCACATGATCAGTGTTTGGTTCTGAGAACTGGTCTTGCTGGTGAAAACTGAGACGACGTGGACATGCTTTTTGTTGGTCTTATTCAAGTTAACAAGCCTCATATGTAGGTTCATTGTTCATCCCCACCTCCCCTAACTCCACCTTTTACAGGTGTCTTGTTTTCCTTATGTGGTTGACTTCCTGGAGGACCTGTTGAACTGGACTCGCCCGTGCAATGCAGTCTGACCCGTTTGTCAGCTGCTTCTCATTGTTCACCCTTCTGATCAGAGAAAATATTTCTCACTCAAACAGTATTATTTAAAATAAAAAAGCTGTACTCCTCATAAGTAGATCAAGCTAATTATTTTACGTTTGGCATAAGGAAAAAATAAACAGCTTTTTATTTACTGTGCGATACTTTGTGTAGTGGCTGTGTGGGTTCTTTTCTTTTTCTTTTTTCCTTGGTTATACTGCAGCTTAAGAGCTAATGTGCCAGTGTGGCAGATTTTCCAGTGGGATAAAGGGTTTAAAAAAAGAAGAGAAATATATCAGACAGACCATATGTGGCTCAAGCTAGAAGCCTTTCAGACAGTTCGGCAGCATTGTCGCAAAATGCGATCTTTGAAAAGCAAAGGTACAAAAAGGCCCACCAACAATTCACAAAGGACCTTAAAGTGGTTATTAAAAACACATCAGACTAGCTAAGCCTTAATCTGCTATTTTTTGTTTGTTTACATTTCTGAAAATAGAAATGAATCTACCCTCCCTCCCCCTCCCCACTTATTCCTTGTACTTTCAGATGATTGGGGTTCAGTTACAAGGTTTTGTACATTTTGGGAGATTTGAATAATATGTAGTGAATTACAGTTAATTTTATGAAACAGAAATTTATAATGAATGTAAAATTAACGCATTTAGGATGTGCAGCGTACCCCACCTCAGCCCCCATATAGCCTGGTCCAGTTTCAGCATAATTGCTTTGCCGGAGTGGCTGCATGTTTTAGTGATGTCTTATTGAAATTGTGTCCAGAGCTAGACCTCAGCACTCCACTGAAGTGTTGCTGAGTAAGTTGTGTGGAGTTTTTAAAATGCCATTTTTCAGCTTGGCCTTTTGTACATGTCTTTCCCAGAGCGCTAATTAGGGATCAAGTGGACTGCCTCTTTTTTTCTCTCTTTTTCCCCAAGTTTCATCTATTGAATTTTTCAAATAAAAACTTAAAAGGCAATAAATACAAATGTGCAAATAAAATACATTAAACAAAATACTAGGGCCACCTCTGCCCCAACAGACCAAAGGCTGCCAGACCCTGAAAATAAAATTAAACAGCAGCACTACACTTATCAAAATATATTTAAAGCAAAAAACAAAAATGTTGTTCTGAATCTCTGTGTAATGGACCACATTTGTTTAAAACAGGGTGAGGACTCTGATTTTCATTCTCACAAGATAAGACAAAAGCTTGTGATGGAGCCAAGGAAGAGCCAGCGAGTTTGGAAGAGTACCAAGTATAACAAGGCAGCTATCTGGGGCTAATTGTCTATTATAGAAAAAAAACAAAAACAAATATACTTCACCAGAACTTCCTGGACTTTGGGACAGGACCAGTAATAAAAGCTCTTGCTAAATTCGGGGTCTGCACAATACGAAGAGCCCAGCAGCCTCTGGCTACACACTTTGTGAAATAGTTTGTGAAAAGAAACAGCTTACCTAGTGTGTGAGAATTTCTCCTACTGATCTAATCTCCACATCCTTTTCATTCTCGCCTCTAATTCCTTTAAATAACTGCATTACAAACTAAATGGAGCCATGCATGTCAGCTAAAAGTCACATTTTTAAATCTGCTTCAGTGGCTGGCTTAGTTTGAACAAACAAACAAAAAAAACAAAAACGGTAGACACTTCATTAACCACTTACAAATCTGAAAATGTTGAGTAGCCTATTAATTGATTTTAATGCTACAGTTGAACAAATTTAAAGTTTATATTTTATATATTCTGTCACATCCCAATTGTAAAAGAAACTGTTAAAAACATCCTCTTCAGCACTTTGCTGCTCTCAGGCATCAGAGCGTGGCTCTTCCTGTCGTCTTGTTCGAAATAAAAAGAGCCCCCGAAGGAGAGATCGCCAGTGTGTGGAGGGTGGTTTCGGAGGCTCCGTCAGAGGCTTTTGAATTGGAACAGTACTTGGGGCCGGTGTGACATATGCAGCAGACGAATCCGCACTTCGTAGTGTGCAGATCCGCGAATTGAAGCAGACTAAAACTCTTTGTTAGGCTTAGGGCTGGGTTTTAAAAATTGATTCATCGATTTAAATCGATTTAAGAATAAAAAATCCCTAATTGATTTATAAGCCCCAAGATCGATTTATTTATTTATTTTTTTAACGAAAGCTCACATTTTATTTGGCCATTTTTCTTTACTATAGTGTTTCTGTTAACACTGTATTCTGTTTAACATGTAACATTGATTATTTTCACAAATAAATGTTAGTTATGTGTGTGACATGCAAGTGCTTCTGGACATTTATTTTTAATAAAAACATGAATATTAAATGTAAATAAAATACACACTGATAAAAGGTTGCTTCAGCGTTTCATAAAAATTGCCCTCTGCGAATGTCTAATATTCAAGAAATATTGACGTGACATGAATATCTGAAAATGAATCGATATTGAATCTAATCAAAATTAAATGAAATTGAATAAAATGTTGCTCTCATGAATTGAATCAAATCAATTTAGGAAATTAGGAGTGATACCCAGTCCTAGTTAGGCTTGTTGCATACAAGGGGTCAGAGGTAAATAATCAGTTGTGTCTAGATGAAAACAATGAGGGACTTCAAACTGAGTAAGTTGAAGCTTGAAATTGCTGCTGCTTCTTCTCTGACTGGGCTCCAAGCTCAGGCAGCAGCCTTAAAGCCTCCGCTATCATCAAAACGTGCAAACACCTTTACGGGCCCCCTCCGCTTCAGAAGCTAATGACTCTCTCCCCTCCATCTTAATGCATGACATCAATTCCTTTTTTTCTCTAAATCAATATTTGCCAAAGAATGAATGCTTCCACTGTGCTGATTAGACACACAAGCACAAGCCTTTGCTGCCAAGCCAGATTTGGCTGTCAGGAATCTGCAACTGGCTCCGGTCTGAGGCTGCTTATTTTCTGTACCGCCTTTATTTTGGCACTGCTGGCATCACCATAGCAACAGCCAGAGAGTGACGAGCCTGGCTGGCTGCACTTGGACTTGTATGAAATGAAACGGGTGCAGAGAGCACCCTCAAGATGTAGGTTTGATATCAGCACGTCATACTTTGGATGCACTCACAGCTACAGCACTAAACAAATCCAGTTCAAACAGGTGAGCCTTTTTTTTATTATTATTTTTTTTTATTTAGAAAAACAGCACTGCAACTCTGAAACACAAGACGTGTGAGATGAAAGAAGGGTTATGATAGCTGGAGAAAAGGTAAAGAGAGGAGGATGAAGAGGGGTTAAACATGCCCATGCTTTCCACTGTTATCTCCCAGTTCCCCTTGCTACCATAAGCCGGCTATGAATGGGCCGAATTAGCAGCTGCCTGGAGCTGAAAGAATAGAGGTGACTCAGCTGGTTTCATGCACGGACAGCATTTCTTTCATTCTTCCCCTCCTCTGGACCGCTTCCTCTTTCTCCCTCTGGGAGTCAGACTGTTCTTTGCTCTGTCTTTGTCTCACTCTTTATGTTTTTCATCATTTTCAAAGGTCTATAAGGTCTGAACAGAGGAGGACAATTTCCTGAGCAACCCAAACAGCCCCATTTGTAAGCTCATTCTGTCATTTCAGAACTGAAAAGTTATACAGTTTTCTCTTTTAGAGAATTTAATTCAGTATAGAGGCCTAATCTTAGGCATTTAAAGTGCATTTTCAGTGTGTACGCTTTTAGTTTTGTATAGTATGAGCTTGTCCGTTATAATTAATTTGTCTCCAATTCCAAAAAAGTTGGAATTTTGTATAGATTGTAAATAAAAGGATTACAATGAATTGCTAATTACATAGAGTAAACACATTTTTTTCTTCCAAATAGAACATTAACAACATATCTGATGTTGAAACTGAGACATTTTAACATTTAAAGGTGGGGTAGGAGATTCTGAGAAAACTGTTTGAGGAAGCTACATTTTGAAAAGACACAATGAAAAAATCCAAACCCTTTTCTTCAAGTTTCCCCTGAAGCAATGCCTCAGAGCAGAGGAATGCACATAGCAACTTGTTACCCAGGGTTCATGAGCGCCTGTTAGAACGATACCAATTGGAAACTGGACTAAAAGGATATTAAATTAATTAACCCACTGTTGTAATGTTACAAGTGAATTAAAAAAAAGGTTACAAGTGAATGACGTTTTTTACAGTGCTTAATAGATGCTTCCACCTATCAGACTAAAACCTATGCAAGGTAAGGGGCATCAAGTGTAACTATGCTGAGTGACTGAAACGCGTTACATTTTAATGATGCTAGTGTAAGCTGCTGTCATCTTAATAAATGTTTACATTTGCTGAAGCAGTTGGCTGCTTCTTTTGTGTGTCTCTGTGGTTTTAAAAATGGTTACAGTCAGTGTTGGGACTGTCAGGGAAGCTGCACACTAATACATTTTGCTGTTTTATTGCACTGAACATGTTCATTTTCATGAAATGATTCTTTGGATGCCTGCTGCATTTTTTTTATGTCAGCACCCTTACAGGCATGTATAACATGACATATCAACAATGACATGTTACATCAATGATTTTTTATTGTTAATGTTGTTGATAAATTGTTGCAGACTTATTACCTGAGCTTATCCTTGCTGCTCAGCAGTCCTGGACATTTATTGGTGGATTTTCCATGTCATGATGCTCCAAATACTTTCTGCTGGTGAATAGACCAGTTCAGCAGCAAGGCTCTTCTCCTGTTAAGCCATGCTGTGGTGATGGATGCAGTATGTGGTTCAGGATGGTCTCCCTGAAATCAACAGGGTCTACACTCTGAATGGGAGCAAATGTTGCGCTAAAACCTGCATGAACATTTCAGGATTGAATGGAGCTCTGCGGATGAGGAAGCAGCCCGCACCATAATGCAAAGGCTTTTTCAATGAGCTCTGGCCCAGAAAAGAAGGTGGCATGTCTGGAATGTGTTCACATTGCTTTATGGCTTTTTCTTCACATGACAGAACTTTAAATGTGTTTGTGGATTTCAGGGTGAACTGTGTTCACAGTGATTTGGGGCACAGTGAATTTACCTAATTAGTTGTCAAATGCCCCTCCTGTTGTTTCCACTTGTGCCAGATACCTTTCCAGCCTTTTGGATTAGGATTGTAATGTAATTTAATTTATGTTGCACAGAAAAATTGAGGGAAAAAACATTCACAAACATCTTAAATCCTAAAAAAATCTAGTCTTTGAATGAAGAAGTTTCTAACATTTAAAAACCTAAGGTTTTTAGTACCTCTGTATCTCAGGTGTCTAAACCAATCTTAACCTGTCTAACTGTATTTATCAGCTGAAAGAAAGTCACCTGCACATGGTTAATTAAAACAGATACAGAACCATTAGAATTTCAACTTTTTTTTTTTTGCTGAGACAAAATACAGACTCCTGCCTGCATCAGTATATTATGTGGAGAAGAGGAGCACCTTTAGGTTCTTGCAGAAATATCTTGCAGAAATAGAACTTGGATTGGTCACACATTATTGGCCTGATGACGACACAGTTATCCTTTCAAATGAAACCTCAGAAGATGATCAGATCCAACTGGAAACTGCACAAATCAGTATGGTTTTTTTCAGCTTGGAGACGAGAGTTTTTCTGCTGCTGCTGATCAAATATGCATAGAATTGCAAGATTTGGTTGCATCATTAGATTTATCTAGAGAAAATCGCTTTTTAAAAATGTTTTCATTTTTTGTCATTTTGAAATAATGTCTGTTGGAAATTATTACATTTACTAGTTTTAAGTGTAATACTATTGGCTTCCTGGCTGTGGTCAGGAGGAATGCATCGTGGTCAGTTTGCTTTTTTGAAGTCACTGCCGTGGACAACTATAAATCTGAAGCAGTCTTTGTGTTTTTGTGCAGAAATCCGATGTGCACGGATGCTTTCATGCAGATGTTTGCAGATATGGTTTGGTGAACACGTTTATGTCAGACTAACAGCTACAGCACAGCTTGATTTTCTGTTAGAAACTGTTTAATTAGGACCCCCAGCAGACTTGGACATTGCTGGGGTTAGGGTTAGGTGATCCAGGTGATGATACTCTTGTCCTGGTTTTATCATCTGATGAAACTTCGCCCATACTTACAGAATGTAATTTCTATGATGTCACCATCTCTGAGAGAAACTAGGGAGAATCTGTCTCATGATGCAGCCAACAGCTATGTCAACACTGGCTTGGCTAATTCACACGCTCGGTGGGAAATGTCTTGTCGTCCTGCAGGAGGCTGAAAACATCAAGCTGTTTCCGGGATTTCTAACAGCAACCGTCCTGAAATGATCCCCAGAGCATTGCTACTTCTTTAACGTAAACTTACACACACATTGTAATATACAGAGACTTAAGATGTTGATGCAGTAGCTACATAGACATCTGAGCTGCACATGACTGAAGTCACAATACTTTGCTGTCCTGCAGTCACAATACTGTGCTGTCCTGTCACATATTATTAAAGTTTCTTGTGATCTTGTTACTAAAACACAAACGTTTGTGCTTCTGACTCGTAAAGTGCTACAACCTTTGTCGTGGGCTTTCCCAGGCCTGAACAGATACTACTTTGGTTCTTATCGGACACCATGTTGCCATATTTTTTAGCCCTACCCCTACATTTTGCGCGTTCCCGTGAAGGGTAGTGATGTCCCAATACTCCAAAGCATGTAGGGGTAGTGGACATAACGGGGGTAGTGCGTATGAATCCAGCCCTTCAGAATGGTGGGAAATCAGATGCTGACTCGCCGAGGAAGGGCCAGATAAATACCCATTTATGCTTTGGATTTATAAGATATTTTATCGGATAATTTATATTATTTATCCTATATCATTTAAATATATTATTTATACATGCGTTATTTTAATACTGAATCATGGCGACCCCCAATAGCAGTGTGTTTGGTTTGAACAGTGTGTAATGCAACAAGTAACCACAACACTTTCCGTCCACGATGAGAGCCCTGCCAACGTTGCTCTCTAGCAACTCATATTTCATATTTCCTGCTAATGTAGCCGGTATTTCACATCCATAATAAAGCAGAATAACAGCGACAAGACAATATTGCTACATGTAAAGTTATTTATGTTTGTTC
>JAVQJG010136461.1:0-11570 GCA_036024015.1 Craterocephalus amniculus | reverse complement strand
CACACACACACCCACACACACACACACACACACACACACACACACACACACACACCCACACACAAGTCTTTGTATTTATAAAAGAAAAACAAGCACCTCATTTCCATTCACTCATTCATTCATTCAACTTGGAGTTCATTGAACAGCAGCGCTTTTTTAATTATATTTTTCCTTCAAAAGATACATCAATAAGGCAAATAAAGAGATATTCAAAGAGATGAACGAGGTTATTATGGTTGGTTAATTAAAAATGTTATAATTTCCTGTTTAAAGAACACAAATTGTTAAATATGATAATTGAAATGTTAATTACACCGTATTAATAGAAACCCTCAAAGTTGGAAATGAGGTATGTATGGTTTGAGCATATTTAGTTTTTAAAATGTGTTTCTCACAGCCCTTTGGGACTAATGCACCTTCAATAAGAGCTGCTATCCTGTTGGAAAGTACAGCGTTAGAACAGGGAGTCAAAGTTGCTTGTATGAGCTGGAAATTGGGTTATTTACATAGAAACTTAAGTCACAACACATGTAGACTTTTATCAGCACAGACAAATAATCTGTAACTTTGTCTGGTTTTAAAGTTTCACTGTGTGAGAATTACAGACATCTAGAGGTAAGCAAGCAGAGTTGTGAATGGATAGTCATCAGTAGCCAAAATGTTTTTATCTGTGAGTGGATCCAGTGGGCTCTGGTGCAGCCATGACTGAAATACAGGAACTTAGTCAACATACAATGCCTATTTTGTGTGTTTACCATTAAAGCCTCCCATAAAACCATAGCAAATGTTACCATTTCTGCCTCCATGAGTCCAAAACATATGCATGTACATCCGGCTGCTATCATCACGAGATGCTGTGGATTAATTTATTTGTCCTCTTAGTGACACTTTTTAGCCGTTTTCTGTGGTGCTGGGTCATTTGCTGGCTGTGGAAGAAACCAGTAAACACTAATTGGATGTAGCAAGACTATGACTTTCTGCCGGTCTCAGAGCTGCCAAGGATGCGCATGCAGCGTCAATTGACTTCACATCTGTAAAGACTATGCAGGAAATTTGGATCCCGAACTGCAGCCCACGAGATATTTTGGTTTTTAACGCTTCATCACCCATTCGAATTAAAAAGCTGTACATGTATGTTTATTCTTCTGCACCTTTAAAATAGTCCAGCTTCACCAATACTGACCTTAATAGACAGTGACCTTCAGTCCTGTTACATACTGCACCTTTACAGCAACACTACCTTAAAACTCTGCTTTTGAACAGAGGCCCCACTTGCTGTTTTGCCATCTTGAATTTCCCTCTCGGGATCAATAAAGTTTCCATCTATCTATCAACTTTGAATCACTATGGAGCAGTGACAATGCGTAGACTTAGCAGTGGCAGTAGTTGGCCACCGCAGGTAGCTGTGCGTCTCACGTAAACAAAGAGGTGAGCACAGGTCATTCAAAATATATGAGAGGTTATCTGTCTGACGATGGCAAAAGAAAGAAGGAAAATAGAAGAGCAAAGGAAAGCTCAGTGGTAAGTAGTGCAGACAATACAGAAGCTGTAGCTCAGTCTGTCCTGTTCAGTGTCACTGTGCTGAAAAGGAAACAGCTAACTTCGACAAAATGTAATCACAGCTGTGTTCAGTTAAGCTTAACTGTCAAGCTAATGATGTTAAATTGTTTCATTTTTAGGCAGGTAATCTGATAATCCACTACGGAGGTGCATGGATGGAAGCTATGATTGTATGAGGAAGTAGTGTTTGTTTTATTTTTCATATGTGAAGTAGCCTTTAAGCTTCTGAAAACTATATGTTTTTGGGTGTTTAACTGAAGTGGAGAAGCAATGAAGGTAGTTTTACATGGAATTGAAAAAAAGATACTCGAAAAGCAGTTTGCTAAGTTTAGCGTTCGCTCCCTCCTAACATTAACTTGGATTTTGTACAGGATTGGATCATCTTCACCTAATTTTTTGTTTTAAAGATATCGGTAAAGTTCGGTTATCGGCCATTGCTAAAATATTAATATGGGGTATCAGTATCAGTCAAACTTTATATATCAGTTCGTCCGAAAATAAAAAAAATGAAGCAGAGTGAGAAGTACTGTGAAAGCTTGAGGAATTTATTGCTATAATGACAAGTATTTAAAGATAAAACTAACATGTTGTCGTTGTTGTAAGTAAACAATATCATAATAAACCGCCGATAATGGATGTGCACCATGGCTGAATCAGCAATGAAGGAAGAGGCAAGGAAAGGAGAGGCAGAGCAAGCGATACCCACTGCAGAACTCAGAGAAGAGACAGAATGTGAGATGGATACAGCTGATGTTAGGGGATGCTTTAGAGGAAAATCTCTCAAAGTTCAGTAGTGTTGCTTTAATGCCCAAGCCTTTTAGCTTCAGTCCGTCAAATCTGGTCCCTGCAGCCCTACTGTTATTCTGTGTTGTGTTCATGTGTTGTCAGGTTGATGAAGATGTTTTTTTCTGGGCAAAAATCTATTTATATATGATACATAAAGCTCCGGTAGCATAAAAAAAGCCAATATCTCCTGCAGAAAGGACAGAAAGGAAAGGATTAAATGCAACAATGTGTATCAAATGTGTATAAAAAGCATTATTAATAATAAATGCAAAAAAAATGCAAAAATAGGGTGATCAGGTTAGGTGTACTCGTTTCCTCCTTCTCTTACTGTGTTAGGTAGAATTTTTACCACTTTTAATGCAAAATATTCTTTTTTACGTGAAGCTATGGTGGTGGCCTGGTAGTCTCGAGGACTTGGGTTCAGGTCCCCAGTGTGCCAGCAGAGGTGAAGCACCATGAGCCACCGAGTCAGGCCCTGAGTGCTCCCTGAGTGCTGAAACATGGTCTCAACATAGGGTAGAGATCTTATCAATTCATAGAGCTTTCAGAAGCATGGGGGGGTGAGACAGGAGCTAAACTGAACCACATCAGGAAGAGAATGACAGGCAGCACTGCAGCCATGAGCTCCAGTAAATCCTTTTCCTTATTTTTGATGATATAACCAATCTTTTGCCTCAGTCGGTCCACAAGATTATCTGTTCCGCTGCTAGTTTGTTAATGCTTGATAAAAATAGATGTGTTGTGATGGATGATGACGCATGATTCCTGGCCAAAGGGGACATAAAAGAGAGAGTTTAAGAACAACTGCCACGTTTCATAAAATGTATATGCGCTGCAGCCTAATATAGATGTTTACATACAGAAAACGGTTGAAAATGGGACAAAAATGGGCTTTAAAAATCCTGATGTAAAAGACACATTCATGTACACTTGATTGCGATGTGGATTTAAAATGTGCTCTTTGTAGTCATCTTTATTTCAGTGCCCATGCTCAGAGTGAAGTGGGTCTAATGGAGCCTTGGAGACTCTCTCCACAGGGTTTTTCTCTCCACTCATTTAGGTATCCGAAGTTATTTTTTCCCTCTCTTGCTTCCTTCTCAGTTTTTATCCCGGTCCCTCTGTCTCTTCTGTCTCATTTTCTCAATTTCATTGTCTCGTCTCTCTCGTTCATTCCTCTCCTGTGGCGATCTGTCCCCTCCAACTTCCTCCGAGAAAATGAAAATGCGGATCCATTCAATTAACTCATCAGTCCCCTTCTTTTCGCTTGCTTTCTTCCCTCTCCCTGCTTGACTTCTCCACACACACACACCAAATCTTCTTGAGCTTTCATCACATGAAAGCCAGTCCAAGCATGCAATGCGATCCTAACAGTTGTATCAGTTATATGCTTCCTCTCACATACCTTTTTGAAATGGTTGTGGCAGTAATTGATGCCTTACCAGGCTGCAGCTCTGCCTTTGTTTTCCGGATGAAATTAGACCATTAGGGAGGAACACGTCTGTGCTTAAACATCCCTCATGAATTGCTAAAAAGAGTCCAAATTTGAAGAGCATGCTCAAGCATAGTTGAGAGGTGTGAATTTTCCTGATGCCTGAGTGTTCTCCAGTTGTTAGATGGCTTTATTGTTTATTGGGCTGGTGCTTCTCTCCTTTGTGCTTTTTGCTGTTATAATCAGATGCTGGAAGATAAGAGATAGCAGAATGAGCGTCCACTAACAAGAAATGCCCTGATTGTGCTCCTGTCTGGTTTGTTTGTTTGTTTAAAAATAGCTTCAACTTCTTATTTTATTCTCCTAGACGCTTGCTCTCCTTTCCTTGCTTTTATCTGTGATATATTATCTCTCACCACATGGAGACGTTTCAGGTTCTATAACGCAAAAATAGATTTGAGTGGCATTTATTGTTACAGTATGTAGCTCAAGAAACAGTTTTTCCCAGACAGCTCTTATCAAGCATATGCTCTTATATGGCTTTAATCTAAAAGAGTCTTTCTCAAATAGTACAGCTGTAATTGACTCAGACAGTCTGTGTTATGGTGGCGTGAACTCTGCATTGTTTGTTATCATCGCTCGGGTCATAAGTGTCGGAAAAATGATTTAGATGTTTGAAGGATGCCCTATCGTATCCAGGAGAAACAGACTGCTTATTTACACTGATTATTTCTGTCCCAAAAAGACACATCTTCTGTCTCCTGATGCTGATTTTATTGTTTTAACGATGGCAGACAACATAAGGGACCTGGATGAATATGATTAGGACTACATCCTCAGTCCAAGAAAGAAATGATCCCAAATGCACTGCAAAAACTGGTCCATCTAACCAAGTTTCACAGTCATATATTCAGCCAAAAAGTCTTTATGACCCTGTTTTGAGTCATAAACTTGGCAAGAGCAGAATGTATAACATTTTTACTCTGGTTTGAGTATGTCTTTTATTTCCTACTTAGTAACTGAATCTTAAAATTGGTTCATTCACATGCAAATTATTTTATCTCATAGACGCTGTTTCAGACACATTGTATTCATCACACCCAATTTTAGCTGAAAAACAGATTTCCTGAAATAAGAAATAATGTCTCGACTTTAGACAGATGAGAAACATTTTAAAACAAGATCTTTTCTGTCAAAGAGAGGAACAAGACTGAAAAGAAGCACGGGCAGATTTTTTTTCACTTAATAAGGCACTTGAAATAAGTGTTTACAGTCTGTTTTAAGATGTTTTACACTAAAGTCTAGATATTTTTTCTTATTTCAGGAAGTCTTACCAAGTCTAATAATCTTAATGCACTGGAAGGTTATATTATCCGATTGAATCTTCTCAATTTAAGTCTTTTTACTCATATTGAGATAGCTCATTTCTGCACAGTAATTACAGGGTAAAACAGTCTCTTCAAAGCAAGAAAAAATAAAAAAAACTCAGATCTCAGGCTTGAAAACAACACATTAAGTATTAAGAAGAAATGCATAGACGGTTTCTAACAGCATATTAGTGGTCTGTGTTGCAGAGAACAGAAATCTTTCAGATGCAGCCGGAAAACATCTTTGAAGAGAAGAGGATATGGGAAGAAGTAATGTGGTGTCTTTGTTCTTTGGAATTCTGCAGCTGGAGCCAACAGCTATGCAAAATAAGGGGGGGGGGGGGGCACAATTAGCCTGCCTTTGCCACGGGGCAACTAAATTTGCTTTTCTGCACCATTAAAGCTCTTAATGAATAACTTAGGATTTAAATTTTTTAGTCTTGGGGAAAATTTAAAAAGGGAGGTGGATGGGTTTGTGGGAGGGGTCAGGGGAGCATCCAATACTAACTTGACAAGCATGTTCACATTTTTTTGCACTCTATTCTACAATTGTTATACATAACTCAGTGATTCTCAAGTTTTTAAGCTACAACCCCCAAGATTACATACACTGGAGTTCATGACCCCCGTCCAACTGCTTTGGTTAAATAAAAACATCTTTCTACTCTGTCTCCAAAGGCAGCGTTTTCTTTGTTTCACTTTTTGTTTTTTCTTTTTATTATAAAACTTCTGATCAAAAGAGCTGACGGGTATTACAGATTCTTCAATCCCACTCCCACTAGTTACAATCTGATTTTAAGGACCATGGGCCAGAATGTCGCATGCAGGCTTCTGCTTCTGGGAAGATAATGCCAAATTTGTGTTAACACATTCATTTTGACAAATCCAAAGCTTTTGTCTTGTTTTTGGGGGGGGTTTTTTACAATGATTTTTTTCTTTTTAATTAGGCCTTAATTAAATTAGGCCTTTAATTAGGTCTTATGTTCTTGTAATGAAGTTACTGTGTTACTTAATGCCCTCTTCGACTTTTTTTCAAGCTGATTTTGAGGTCAATAAAGTAAAATTACAGTGGGTGTACTGGACAAATATTGATTACAGCAATAGAGAGTGAACATATGATTAGTCGGATACACTTGCAAGTGACCTTTGTTTTTTAATATGTTTGTGTGTTTGCAGCCACTGTTTCATTTGATTGGATATTGATTATTTGATTGAGTTGAAATTTGTGTTGAGCATCCATTAAAAAAACAATGATCTTTTTCAGCCAAGTATTCTTTGCTTAATGTTTTGCAAACTAGCAATCATGAATGAATCTTTTCATTTTCAGGGATCAAGAGCTCCACGTTTTATGTTTCACAGAAGTTACACAATCCTTTCTACATTTCCCTTAAAAAAGAGAGAGAAAAAATAAGAACTGGTAAAACAAACAAAAAACTTATTTAGCAAGCATTTATTATCCAAAGTGATTTAAAAGTGATAAAGACTGAAGCATAGAAACAGTAAAAAGAACCCAAGAGCAAGAATTTATCATAAAATCTAACTTAAGGACAGAGCAGGGGTTGAACAAAGAAAATGTAAAGTGAGTAAGTCTTAGTTGTTCATCAAGATAGTTGAAAGCAGTGAGGGATGTAAAAGCATTATGCACCCACTTCTGAGAACTATCTGGGCTGAAACTGTCTTAGAGGTTGGCAGAGAAAACAACATGGCTTGAAAAGAACACAGTGGCTAACAAGGGGCAGAAGTCCATGAGACTGAGCTTGAATAGCTGGCAGCACTCTGCAGTCACCATTAGTGATGTGAGGTTGATTTCAGCTGCGGTGAGTAGCCGGTGGAGGTCAATCAGTGGAGTTATGCCTCTTTTTGACTGATGAAACACAAGGAGCCAGATGCATAAAAGTGTGTGCAGTTTCACGACTAAGGGTGTGTCTCAATCAACACACTAGCACAATTTCAAACACTAGATTTAAGTGCATATTGTGTTTACATACATATCTAATGAAAAAGTCAGTGCCGTCCTAAAAACGGCCAAAAATCCAGTGTCGAACAATGTACACTACTCACACGGACATTATATTGTTCATAGCCACAGTTATAACAGCAGTGTATGTGAGTGTACATGTATGAGAGAAAAAAAATTTCCTTTCTTAGAGCATGCCCCAAGGGTTGCCCACAAAGTTGTTTTTCATCAGAATCGAGATATTTGTTCATCAAGATTTTGAATTGTTTCAAAATTTACAAGAATTGATTTTTTTTTAGACTTAAAAATTATTTGCTTGACTACTTTCAAAGCTACTGCTTAGCGACAAAGACATGTTAAATATTGCAAAGTTGGCCAAATTTAACCATTTTTTGATTAAAAAATAATCAGTTTTCTTTCAACTAATGAAAAAATTCCTCATAGAGGGATGGAGTTAATAAGTATGTTTTGTTACTTAAAGAGGACAGAATGCAAATTAGGACTGGTTTGAATCAAGAATAAATACAGAATCGAATCGTCACCCTAAGAATCTGAAACTAATTGAATCGTGAGTTTTTCTGAGATTTACATCCCTATGCCACCCTGATATAATCTTGTCCACCCTGCAGCCACACCATGTATAAAAGTAACAATGTGTGAATGCGTGGTAATGAGTCATGCATGTCCTCACCTAGTACCCAAACTTTATACAGCTCGCGAAGCAAACTGTACATGCACAGTTTCCAAGTGTTTCAGGGCCGAAACTGCAGTCTGGACCATCTGTAGGACCTTAGTGTCTTTTTTACAGAGATTTCAGCAGACACTATATCTGCTAATCCAGTCCAGCCTGAAGGAAAATACCTCATTTACATTTTACACTTCTGCAATCAGAAATAAATGCACGTCTGTGTTTGTATTCTAACATCAGCAAGCTATGCCAATGTAGCACTGAGGGAGTTTAGTGCGAGTGCTGTCTGCTGACCTGCTGACCTTTCTAAATGAGATACATGGGGTATTTTCTATGAATCCAACAATGCCAATAAAGCAGCTTGACCTGCCATATTCAGCCAGTTGAAGAAAACAGCGATTTTCTCAGTGTAGTTTCTCCATAACCCTTTGACTCTCTTGCTCTAGACATTCATCCGCCTGCAGCCTCTCTTTTACATTTCCAGCTGTGAGAGAGATGTGATATTTGAGTGAGCAACAACCGCAGAAAAGACCAAGTTGACTTGTCCAGAACATTGTCATGAACTGAAAAAAAGGTTTGGTTGGAAAATATACCCAAAAAACAAGTAGTAAATGTTGCAAATGTTTGCATTTATTGTTCTTGAACATTCAAGCACATCAGGATTCCTGCTCGAGGGAAAACTGCTTCAAAAGATGAGCTGTGATGATCCAACTTGTCTTCTCCTCACCCTTCCAAACATCTCTGGCTAATAAAGGCATTTAGAATGCTAAAAAGAAAATGTTCCAATATCTTTTCATGCAAAGAAAGACTCTTCAGAGATGTAAAGGTTCATCATGGTCTGTACGTTAATCACTTTTTCGAATAATCCAAAGACTGTATCCCCTTAAGGAAAACATGTAATTTGCCAATCACTAGGCTGAAACTGTTAGCGATCCATGATGGCGGAGCACTAACCAGATTCTTTCTATAAATAAAAAAGACATTTTAGAGAATCATCACAGCCCGTGTTGAGCATACCGAGGACATATCGGCCCTCCAAGCAGATTTGTTTCTGAGTTTACGGCTCCAGAACAAATGTCCTGCAGCAGTTCATCGGGCAAACTGTAATTGCCAAAGAGACATGTGTCCTCCACCTTAACAGGTCTGCAGCAGTCATTGTTAACCAACCAGAACAGGGTATACTGGACACCAACTGGGATTGTTTCATCATGTTTTCTTTCATTCTCTTCTCCAAATCAAACTCATCTATCCTCCAGCTCGTTTTGCTCAACAAACACTTTTCCTAGTAAAAGATATGAAGATAAAGAAATAACCTGCGGGTTTAGCTAAACATCACAGATTGGTGATAAGAAATCTGAGGGAGGACTTGCCCTTTTGATAATGAATTATTTTTAACATGTTTAGCCTTGGGTTTCTTTGTCTTGCTAATTTGCTGATGTCCCCCCTGCCCAGGAAGGCCATGTTTCTGCCTCACAGTTTCTAAATCAAAGCGCGTAGTGTGAGTCTCCCGAGATGTGCTCGGCAGAACTGCTAAATCTCCCGAGGATCTGATTCTCCTGATCCTTCCTGCAGGATCAGTGCACTGATGCTAATGTCTGACCCTGTATTAACCATACTGGCATTCACAGGGTTTTTTAGGTGATTTTGTAAGCCTTTTAGATTTATTCGATGATGTGAGTGATGAGATGTCAGGAAGTCGGAGATAAAAAAGTCAAAGGTTTGATTTGCCATGATGATGTCACAGATTTCACATGACCAGAGTCAGACAAGTGCACAGTTTTAAGTATCAATCAAGTTTAGTTTTTCCATCCATAACAAGTTCTTTCTACCCGCTCTGCTACAGAAAGTCACCAGCATGAAACCAGCATCCTGCCCTCCTGGTACTGTTGCCACTGCTCTCCTGTAGTGTGTTTCTGACTGGTCCAACTGGTCTGAGCATCCTCTCCATCATCAGCAGCTCCATTATACTGGTACGTGATACAGGTACCGTCCCAACCTGCTTCAAGGAACCAGTCGTCCAGGTACTTCTGTAAAAACCCAACACTGATCCCACACCACCCAGCAATTACAGACCCGTTTACAAGGTCCTCAAAAAGTTCATCCTGAGTCAGTTGCTCCTTACCTAATCCATAATGACACTCTGGAAAAATTCCAATCCGGCTTTAAGCCTGACCACAGCACAGAATCCACCCTGCTGAAAGCCCTCAAAGGACCTGCTCCTCTGCTCTGACTCCGGTAACTGTGGCATCGCAAGCAGCAACCTCCTGCGGAGAAATGTAAGCCTATGCAGAAGGGCCAAAAAAATGCAGTTCCCCCCTCCTCCACTAGGGGGCTGGCTGAGCCAATCCCCATAGACTCCCAAGTTAAAAAGGCCACTTTTACAACAGAATTAAACGGGTTTACAGTCTGGTGCAAAAAAACATTTTAGTCTTAACAGGTCGAGTGTGAAACCTGTGTGGAGAGTGAATTTATTCATAACTCATCCGTTTAGACGTTTTTTAATCTCAAAATTCTTCATTTTTAGGGGTGTGTTCTTTTGACTGACAGGTGCCAGATACCTGTCAACAAGGAGGCAGAGGGTAGCATAACCGCAGTTTTTAGCTGGCATAATGAGACTCATGATGGTGCAAAGAGGACGACGGTGGGGATCAGTTCAGCTTTTCGCAAAACCTCCAGGCAGAGGTGGCAAAGTCCTGAAAAACTGTGACTGAATAAAAGTACCTTTACTGTGTGTACATTTTAATTAAGTAAAAGTACCCTTCTAAAATCTACTTGAGTAAAAGTAAAAAGTACTTCATGAAAAGTAATATTACTTTGAAGTTACTTTTATAATTGATATGATAAAGGCTCATTTTGCTTAACAAAGGATGGTTTAAACTGAACAATAAATATATCTATGATACATGGGCAAATGTATTACCACCTCATGCTTTGGTCGACTGGAAGCTCTGAAAGCCCACAGCTCTGTCTGGCAGGGTGGACATGTTTTGCATTGCACAATGAAGTTATTCCCAAGATCTGGCCAAAGATTTCCTCTCTTTCCCGTTCATCTCTGTGCCGGAATTCAATGTCTCTGCTTGATAATCCTCAGCTTCCTCCATCTTCATCTCTTTTTCAGCAGCACCCTTCATCAGAGAAAGTCGCGTTCGTGTGATTAAGTAAAAATGTCTTTATTTAAATTCTACTCATCTAAAAATAAAAGTATTTATCAAAAAATCTACTTGCGTAAAAGTAAAATGACTTGTTTCAAAAACGACTAAGAAAATGACAAATTACTCATAAAAACTACTCAGTTACAGAAAGTGCAGTAAATATAATTAATTGCTTTTCCACCTCTGCCTCGAGTCCCGTTGCAAAAGGTTCGTCTCTTTTTCATTCACTGAGCCATCTTCATTCTCTTGGACCTCAGAGCAGCATTCAACACAACAGATCACAAAATATTAAAGGACCATTTCCACTACGGAACTGGGATAAATGCTACTCCTAAACAATAAAAGCTTCCAGTAAACACTTGCACAATCTCCATAGTCCCTCAAGGTTTATTCGTGGTACCAGTATACCTTGAAACTCTCCACTGCAAACTCTCTGATGTCATTATATGAACCCCTCTAAAGCCACTTTCACACTGAAATTAGCGCGTCAACGCGGGTTTTTCAAAGCCGAGTTAACCCGCGATCAATCGGCATTTGGCTCCTTTCACATCGCCAAAAAAACGCGCGTCTGATCCTCTGCTGGCAGCTGCGTTGCTCACAGATGTGAGTCTGGTGATGCAATCACGCTGCG
>JAVQJG010136455.1:0-11733 GCA_036024015.1 Craterocephalus amniculus | reverse complement strand
ATAATAATAATAATAATAATAATATTAATAATAATAATTATTTCTTATTAGTCTTCCAAGTACATATGATTACATATGATATGATTACATAAGTTGATTTTCCCATACCCCTATTCACTGTTTACACTTTTTAAAACTGATTTTCTGTTATTGCTAGTTCAGTACTTTAGCTTTGCAGTACATTATGGTGATCTTTGCTCCAATTCGATCAAATCATAAAAAACAACAAAACAAGTTTTCATTCCTTTGCTGATGACACATAAATCAACAAAACCATCTCACCAGGAGAATATTGTCATATCAAATCACTGATCAGATGCATTGATCAGATTAGTGACTGGATGTGTCAGAAGTTTCTTTAGTTAAATGAAAATAACAGTTTTTGGAGCCAAAGAAGAAAGACTAAAAGTCATCACTCAACTTCAGATGGCTAAGTTTTGGAAACCACCAACAGAGCCAGAAACCTGGATGTAGTCATGAACTCAAACCTGAACTTCAGTAGTCACCATACACTGTAAAATGAAGTCACATAAAGACTGTGGTGAAGTCAGACTATTTTCACCTACGTATCATGGACTGATGTCTCAGCAGGATTTAGAAAAACCTTGCTTATTTTTAGTAGACTGTACTTCTGTAATGCTGTCCTTACAGGTCTCCCTAAAAATTCCATTAGACAGCTGCAGCTAGTCCAGAAGCTGCTGCTCCAGTCCCAACTAAGACCAGGAAAGTGGATATTTTAACACAATTCCTCAGATCTTTACACTGGCTTCCTGTTTGTCATAGAACAGACTTCAAAATCCTGCTGCTAGTTTACAAAGCACTGAATGGTTTAGGTCCAAATCAGGATCTTCTGGTTCGTTATGAACCAATTAGATCCCTCAGGTCATCAGGGTCAGGTGTACTTTCTGTACCCAGAGTCAGGACTAAACACGGAGAGGCAACGTTCAGTTTTAAGCTTCCACAAACCTGCAGGTCTTTGAAACTCTCAGCAGTTTTAAATTAGAGGTAACAACTTTTCTGTTTGCAGGATTTTATGAAAACAACTGATATATCCTACCAGTTTCTTTCTTTTTGTTTATTATTTTGCTCTTTAGTTTTGTTTTATCACTTCAAAACTACTGTAATACTTTCTGGATCTTGCAGTAACGTTTCCAATTTTTTATGTAAAGCACCTTGAATGGTCCTATACAGTAAATATGTCATACAAATAAACTTGCCTTGCCTTTGCACTACAGGATCATACTATGGTGGAATGCAGAATCTGGATTCCATAGAAAAATCATAAATCAGATTTGAGCAGGATTGCAGTCATAACTGCTTGAGGTTGTAGTTTGGCCACATTTCTACACAATGTGGAAGTAATGCTGTACAGATCCATCAGACATATAAGCATTAAATAAAGCAATTTCTCATAGATTTTAAGCTACAAAGTGGTTATTTTTGGTAAGTGGATTTGAAGTCAGTCTAGAATAAATATCTATAGATGAGGTCTCATAATAATCAGAATTGAATCATAATTTGAAAAATAGGTACGTTTGACAGAAAAACAACTCTGGAAAAATCTTTATCTTTATTATTTCTAAAGAAACTGCTCTTTCAGCCAGCTATGATTGCCCAGCATAAGAAACAAATCGCCTTAATTTGCAGAAGAAAGAGCTAAAGGGGAATGGTGGTGCAGTGATTGGAAAAGTTTGTGCTGAATGAGAACGTTATGTAAAGCAGTGTTGTAGGAACACTAAGAATTCGTCCTGAAGATGTTCGCTGAGGTTCAAAGGGGCGACTTGACAGAGTACGCTGGATTCCATGCACCATTTAAATATTTGTTCTGAAAGCTCATATCATTTGTCATGTGAAAGTTATCCAGCTAAAAAAGGGGGAAAAAAATATTAGATTAAGCAAAGCAGAATTTCCTCTAAATAAACTATCGACAGAGAAATTATGTTTTCCTAATAATTAGTGATATATTATTTCAACTTTTTTTTCTTTGTGTGGTTGAATTTTATATTTGAAATATTAACCAATTTACCATGAGTTGTAAGAAGGAAACTATGTATCTTTAACTGTTAATCTTTGCAGCTAATAATAGAAGTGAGTGGACAGTGGTACTTCAAGCTTAAAAAATAAAACTTATCTGATCAGAAAAAGATTCCCCAGATACCAGACTGAATCTATTCATGAGCATGTGAAGTGGCATAAAAGACTCTCAGTATACCTGAGTTACTTTTTATGAGCAACTCACACATTTTGCTTCAATGCTTTTGAGTGTTAAGCAAAAAAACAAAACAAAAAAAAAACAGTGTTTGATAAGACAGGAGATAAAATTCCAAGTACATTCAGATCAGGTTTCTCTTGATTCCTGACATCTTTGCAAACCGAACACCGTGTTTGTTTGTTAAGGAATGTTTTTCTTTCGAAGCACAAGAGGAAGAAAGATAAAAGCTTTCTTTCAGAATTACTAATTTGCAAAGATGCATTGGTTCAATTATTCATAGTGTGTATTGTAGTATCCAAAATAAAAGTTTTTAAATGGGTTTTAACTGAATATTTCCTGGTAACATTTGATTCTCACTGCGATGAAAAACGCATGAATTTGATTCTCATGAAAAAAATAGTTGTGACCTCTGTGGTAAACATTTCTGGAATGTAAGGTTTCACATGTGAACAAAGGTGACATAATTAAAGAGGGAAAAAAAACTCACAACCAAAAACTGTTTCACTTCTACATATATTCAGCAGCTGTCAAAAAAAAAAAAAAAAAAAAGCAATCCCCACCCCCGCACTCGATCAGCCTGTGGAACAGCATCCAGGTGCTGAAGTTCTCATTAACTGGGCGGAGGAATCTGAATTGACAGGGAGGGTGGCTGGGGCTCAAGATAAAAAATCTCTGCCTGTCAGTCTGCAAGACACAAAAGCCCAGGGGAGGCTCAACGCCATCTGCTCTGACAACACAGCCGACACAAACAGGTGAGTGCTCGACACGGCCCGACAACGGATCTCACACTAGTTAGGATTTCATGTCCACTGACTCGGATGCACATCAAGGGCTCATTACATGTCAGAATTGTTTTCATTTTCTATGCATGAGGAATTTGACCTGGTTAACTGGTGCTGGCACATCATAGAATAGATTCATTATAGGAGCTTAAAATCGAAGGGCAGGTCAAAATGTTAGTGAGAGCTCAGAGGGAATTCAGATAAGATGCAGACAGAGGCAGGACAAGACAATGTAAATAAAGGGCAGGTTATCAAGTCAGATCTAAACCGAAATATTTTATTCACATTAACACTTTCATTGGCAACTTAAAAATGATAGATCAAACGCTGATAATGACATAGATCATTTTTTCATGCAGAGTGCAGTTTTACAGGTTGGGATTTTGGCTTTTTTGAGCTATTCTTTTATTCCTTGTCAAAATGTACAAATCAAAATGAATGAAAATGGAGAAAAATTATGTTCAGAAACAGAAATATCATTTAATGACACTTACAAATCTGTGAATACGTTTCCTCAGGGTGAACATTTGTCAATAACATCAGCATCATGTCAAAAGGCAAGCCAAAGATACTTTTATATACACTGTATATATACATTTTTTTACATAAATGATCAGACATGTTCAGTGTGGTAATATTCTCGCTGTGTGTTTGTTGCAGATATTGACAGAAGCCAGGTACTTCAAAATATCAGGGTGCGGCATATGCTGAAAAAAGATGCCAGTTGGATCAGCAAATCAAAAGATGACAAGTTGAGTTCATTTCAACCCGTAAAATGTTCAGCTTTCCTTCCTCTTACTGCTGTGCCACTACACTGCTAAGCATCTGTGCGTATCGTGAGAAATAAACATAAAACCTGCCAGAACAGGTTTCCTTTTGGTGGCCTCCAGCCCCCGGCTTTCATAAGATAAAAGTTTGCCACAAAATAATAATTTATCTTGTCTTCCAGGACTGACCATGACGAGGAAAGTGAACCTGCTGTGGCGAGACAGAAGTCATACGTCCTGCTGACAGCCAGGAAATTTGAGTGAGTGCTACCAGATACATTTATAGAGCACCAAACTGAGTTATCCTAAAGATATTACTATGGGTATTAGTTAAATAATGCTTCAGGGTATTGGGAATTAAACTATGTTTCACCTTAAACTTGAACCAATCTAAAAAATGTTTTACCAAAAAATCCATTTTGATCTTAACAAGATTGTGCCAGTTCTGAAAGTTCAGACTGAGATTGTCATTTAACTCCATTGGATCACTGAATTGCAACCAACAATATTGCAGGCTGTAAACACAAAAACTCCTCTGTGATAATAGCATATGTAAACATTAACCTAGCCCTCAGCAGTTCAGCTGAATCCATTAAAAGCTACACCTAATGACCTGTCCTTCAGCTGCTTGGTAAGCATTAATACGAACACATTACCTGAGTGTTTCCCACAAAGGCAAACCGGATTATTTGCCTTTATTTAATCTATAAAAAAATATTAATCAGTCTGTGTTGCAATAATGCTTAGTAAATAACCTTAAATCTTAATAATTTCAATCAGTAATTACACAAATCTGTACAAAACACTGTTAACAGACTGTAAACATTCTGATGAGTGTGAAAACTGTCATCCTACCAATTATATTTTTGCATTAACTGCTGGTAAGATGTAAAATCATTTTGCTTGCACAAATACCTAACACACAAGTATTAGTGCAATACCACTCATTACAATTAGTTTATGAACAAATTTGCACAGAAAATCTCTATAAAAACATCTTTATTTTGGATTTTCTCCCTGAGATCGGGCTGTACGGTCAGTTCTTCCATGGGAATACAAATCAGCACATACAGCGTTTGAACACATTGACAAACTTTCCAATTTAACAACAGAATTCAACTTTACTCAACCGTTGCATCATTTTTTTACACAAAATATTCATAACAGAACTATCTAGTGATGAGGAAAAAGAAAAACTCAGTCACAGTGGAATCAGTGATTTCTAATACATGATGATGTGTCCTCAAAGAGCTGCAGTGTAAAAAAAAAAGTTCAGGTTTTCTTTTGCTTTGCTTCTCTAAAAGGTGTACTCATCCTTTGATCCACAAAGAAAGGCTGAGCTGTATTTTGACACGGTATCAAACAAAAACTAGAAAAGCTAGTTCACCTGCTCCGTCGCAGTCAGCTGCGGCGACTGACTGCAGCTGTAAATTTACGAGCGCAGATGTAGGAGGGCACATCTGTCAGCGCCACGATTGTCATGGCTGTACAACATGTGGTTGAAATATTAAACACGTGCAGTGGTTGTTGGGATTGTTGCACAGCTCTAAACTTGCACCTGAACCTTTGGTGATGGTTACATACATCTAAATGAGCAGCTGATGTCCAAACATCACTCATCCATACAACAACACAATCACAGCCAGACAACAACCAGCGGCTGAATACTGTCTGTGTACATTTTAAATTAAGCAACAAGCATTAATATACATGTGCAGATCCCTTTTCCAAATATCTGCAGTCTCTTTCCTAACTGGCAGTGTATTATCACAAGAATAAATCAACACAAAATGTTCAGCAAATCAATGTGTGGTAATGGTGTTTCAGCTCTACAAATTCACTCTTCAGTTCAGACCCTTTTCATTGCTTTTTGCTGCAGGCACCACCCCTTAGTGGTGATGGATGATGTTCAAAGTTACAGCTTTCACCACACCAGCATCCCTAAGCAGGCCAATGCACAAGTAAAAAGGCATTGCTAATTAGCAGAAGGAACTTGAAGCACATCGCCATCTGACATACATTTGCAAGGACATATTAGTTCTCAGTAGTTTTTTTGGTAAATTAACTCTTCAGTGTAGGGGGAGGCAGTAGTCAACAAGGGAAACAGGAAGATTGCCATGATGATAAAAAAATTTAAGAAGGAAGGGACGGAAACAAAAAATTAGAAGTTTTACTACATGGACCAATTCAGTCTCCGGGGACACTAAATTAGCTAAAGAAGAAAAGAAAAAAAGTCATTGAGGTCCAACAGGGCAGGCAGTGCTTTACATATTGAAATGAAGACAGAAAGACGATGGCCGACTATCAGCTTGGAGGATAATAGCATCCACACTGGAGCAACAACTACTTATCTTTATAGCTTAATGAAACAGTTCAAATCGAACAAAATTAGATTGTCATTATTTCAAAACATCTTAAATCCTCTCAGTTGGTTGAGAATTTTTCCCTTTACCCGATGTCCAATGAGAAATTAAGATAATAACAAAAGCAGAACCAAGTCGGAGTATCTTTAATCTTGCACAGGAGAGCGAAGTCGCACACACATCAGTTGTTCACGCATCTGAAATGGAGTTGTCAGCCTGTGCAGAGTGAGCTCAGTGTTTTATACCCTTTTCTCACACTCCTTTGCTGGTCCAGATGAAACTGATGGAAACACAGAAGAATGGTTCTTTCTTCTCCGCTGTCTGGCCTTGGTTGCAGGTGTCTCACTCCCCCAGTTTGGCCTAACTTACAGGCGGCTCAGGAGCTTTCTACGCCTTTGCCACTGCATCTTTCTCAGTCTTGTTGAAGTTATGAATGAGACATACAGTACAGTTAATAGAAAACTGTCAATCTTTGACAAGTACTGTACTTGTTAAATAAATTATTACTGTAAAATAATAAATTTACTTCATGAGCAAACCATCATAAGAATCATTAAAATCTGCCTCCACAAAGTGCTGCAGCTGAGCAACTAAATCTGAGCATGGTGTTGACAAATAATAGAAAAAGATATCCCTTTCTGCTGGCGGGGATGGCACATTATTCTGTGTATTATACTACAGCAGCAGTAATTTAAATGGAAAACAAGTTTGAGTTGATTGGATTTTGTGAATTATGCAGGACACTAGGAGTGATCATCTGCTACAAGCTCTTCCACGGAGTGCACACCTTCAGCCAACAATGACATGGAGGCTTCAACAGCAGGGCCAATGTTATGCGACGCCATTAAATGACCCTCATTCCTGACGCATTGGTTCAGCGGGTAGATGCCACATTTCCTAAAGCCTTCCTTCACAATTCTAACTCCTTCCTCTTCCTTTGCGACCTGATACGCTCCTTTAAACACACCTGAGAACTCTTTCTTGTTGACTGCAAAGTGTGTATCCGTGGCACAGCCGTCACCTACGAGCGATGCGAAATGCTGCTTCAGAACCACAAAGAGGCCGGCGTCCAGCGGCTGCAGGATGTGTGAGCAATGAGGCGGAAGGCAGAGAAGAATGACGTCCTCTTTGCGAGCCGATTCCACCACCTCCAGGTTGACGGGCGACTTGTGCCCGTCAAAAATCAGCAGCAGCGGACGCTCCTTCTGTGCGTGAACTAGGAAGTGTTTAAGAAACCATTTCTTAAAGAGGTCTGAATTGACATAACCCGAGTCTGACCAGCCATAGAGGGCATTTGGTGGCCCTTGTGTTTTGTAACAAACCCCTCCTGGGTAGGCCTTTGAGTAGATAATAAATGGAGGAATGTCCACTCCAGCTGCATTAAAGGAAGCAAGGACAGAGACGTGGTCCCTCGAAGTTGGCGCTGGCTTGTAGCCGAGACTGGAAGATTTGGGAAGAGCCACTCTTTTCCTTCCCAGCTGAAAGCCGATCTCACTGCAGTTGTAGATGTGGAGAGGCTTATCCCGGAGCCCATGTGTGTCTATGACGGCGCTCAGCAGACAAAAAAACTGATCCACTGCTTCCTTCCTCACACACACTGTCCTCCCGCGGATAAGATTGTCTGCAGGCTGAATAGTAATATTCTTTTCTTGTCGTTTTCTAAAATTGAGCCACCATGTCTGGCCTAGCTTGGAAAATGCCACCCTCCTGTGCTGCCGCTTATAAATGGATGATGCAAAGGACACCACCTGCTGCTTGGTAAGTGGAAATCCATGCTTGGACATGTACAAGGAGACCTCTACCAACAACTCTTCATCAGCGGATGTTATAAGCTGGGCCGGCCCGCTGCGACTTCCCGGTGTCACACGCCCGCTTACTCTGTCCCCGAGTGAGGACTTTGGGACTCCAAACTCTTTGGCAGCTTGTCTCACTGTGCATCTTCCTGACTTCACCTCTATCAGAGCTCGCTCCATCGTTTCCTCTGTCCATTTCTTCTTTTTCTTACGTCCGATTTTGTCAAGATGGTTTCTCGAGGGCATGGTCTTATTTTCTAGGAAATGTAGACATGAACAAATCAGAAATAAATACCACAAATATGTTGATGAGCATTACAAGAACAATAAAACCACACATATTTAAAAACTTAAGGTAAAATCCACTTTCAAATGGCCACAAATTATCCAGGAAATGGGGATTTATGCTTTGACAGTGCAAGCAAATTTAAAAGATTATGTTTGTATGTATGTATTTATCCAGTATGTTAACAACTTCTTAAATGATTTTAAAGATTAATTTCACTGTCCTCTTCATTTTTATCTGTTATGTTTAAGTTAAACCCATATTCTGTAACACAGAGAAAGTCTAAGACTTAAATAGCAGGAGTTTTATAAGTCCTTAAACCCACCACGAACAGATCTGACATCTATCCGGTTGATTAACTCATTCATGTCTTTTACGGTGATTTCAATTCCTGTCACAGTCGAAGCTTGTTCCTCATGTCACATCAGAAACACATCGCAGGACTTACAGGTCATGAAGGGGTCGTAGGTGGGTCTGAAGACGATTCGCGCCGTGTTGTTGGCTGTTTCGTTGCGTACTTGCTGTTTGTGCACTAAAATATTTTATTGGCTGAGAACAATTGACACACCGTTTAAAACAGAAATCATAACAAACAGTTTTTGATCATAGTCGTCAGTATTAATCAGAGAGCTACTCTTATTTTAAAGTACGCGGCACACTACCTGTCCTAGCATGAAGCTGCTATGTACTGAAGTCAGAATTCTGAACGAAACCGGATGTAAAGTAAGCATCCTTTCAAAAGAAAAGTATGTAGTTTCCTGTTGCAAAAATAAGACACTAAAGCTGCAGATAATGCAGTGGAAATACATTTGTCAATGTTAACCACAGTTTTAAGTTACAATTGCCCTGAAAAACCCAAACAATTGTATATCTTATTTATATTCTGTTGCACTTAGTCTTTTTATTTTTATTCTTTTATTAATGAACATCTGACAACAAAGTAAGCAATAGCTGTCTCCTTTAATATTACCGTATATTGCTGTGAAGAACTGAACTCTTTTTTATTTACCCAACAGGTTAAAAAAGGCTAAATGATGAAATATTTGTTATGAAGACAAGTTAACATAAAATGACACCATACAAACTGCTCTAGAACCGCACCGAAGACTTCAGAAGAAACAAACGGGCATAAATACTGGCTAGCCACATGAATCACACACAAGGGAAATGAATACAATTCAAAATCTTTAGACTTCTTTCCTATACATAACAGTGCTGCAAACCATAGTGCTTCTTTTTCTTATACCAGCATCTCTCAGCAACCACACAGACATAAAATGGACGTGTTGGTGCATGGGAGGGTTACTGACTTCATGGGGCTGCAGAAGTGACCATCATAATTGTACAAATAAAGGATTACATCAGTAGCAAGATGCTATGTTCCAACAAGCAACATGAGCTGTTGCTGAAGTTTGTGTGTCTTTCATTTACCAACTTCTGTTACTGTTTTACACCAATGTGACTGCTGATATTTACATTGTTAATAAACCCTGTGTTGACATTTAATCCTCTCATAATTAGCTCGGTTTCATCAATCACCGCACTCATGTGTTCATGATACTCATCTTTTAATGCAGAGGTCAGTGCACATTCCTTGTACAAACAAAGATCAACTCTTGGTTTTAGAAAAAGGAAAATAAGTTATTAATCAGTGATTATTACTACCTTGCATATTTGCATAATCTCTTTTGGACTGATAATTATCCTAAACTGGATCTTTTGACTTTGTTTGCAGATCTGGAATAAAGTTGAAAGCAGATTAAGAGCTTTACTATTTATACCATTTTTTTTATTTCTTTAGATCAGTAGATGCGTCGTCAACTTCTCCTCCTCAGCAGACACAGTCTCTTCCATCCAAGGGGTATGTATGAGTTGAATTTAAATTCAGAATGAAGTGTGCAAAGTGTGAGCCAGTTATTGCTTCTCTGCAAGATTACTTGACTCAAGCTTTGCATTATTTATCTCAAAGAAGTCTCAAAATTCAAACCAAAAGTTAAACAAACAAAGTGTCTTGGATCTGTTCTTTATTGTAGTGACTCAGAAAATCAGGCAAATGCTAAAGTTGATAATGCCCAAGAAGAGCCTCAGGCGGAGAAATCATCAGTGGAAACCAGTGCTGACCCAAAGTTAGTAAGCAAGAACATCTTTAATGACCATGTTTGCAAATACGAACTTGAAAGATGCTGATAAATAACACACTTTGTTTCAGGCCCCAAACATCTACGGATCAACTCAGTCAAAATCCTGAGACGCAACCTGATAAATCAACTCCTGACACAAATCCAGAAAACAAAAAGGAAGAGAATAGTGCACCAGTAGATGACTCAAATATAGAAAAAAGTAAGGATGGTGTGAAAATCTCAGCAGAGGTTCATGTTGAAGAAAACATCCAACCAGCTTCTTCAGCAAAGGAATGCACAGCAGAGGTTTCTTCTGTGGAGCCAGCTGAGCAACCAACTAACAGGGAAAGTGCTGAAGACAAAAAGGAACATGCAGATTCACCAACTGATGTATCAGACATAGATCACAGAGTGGTTTTTGATGTGGGTAGCACAGCTGCCAGTAATGACACTGTGGTAGTCCCTGTTGCACCTGTGGTTGAGCTGAAACCACAAGAGGAATCTTTACTCGAAACAGAACCAACAAATACAACAAATCTGGAGGTTGTAGGGGAAGACATATCCAAACATCCTACAGGGGACACTGTAGAAAAGTGCCCTCCACAACACGAAGAAACAGACATTGTGGCCACTGCTACTATGGTTATGGTGGAGTCTGAGACAAATGATGAGTCGGCATCATTAAACACATTACCAGGAGAAGATGCAGCACCAGGAAAAGATGTGGCAACAGGAGAAGCAACCCTACAAGATGTGACATCAGGAGAAAATGCAGCACCAGAAGAAGTGGTTCCTGTAAAAAAAGCACCGGGAGTAGTGTCGCTAGCTGAAGATACGACACCAGGGGATGATGTGGGAACACACCAAGGGGCACCAGGAGTAGATGTTCTAACAGTAGTTGCGCCAGGAAAAGATGTTGCAACAGAAGTGGCACCAACAGAAGATGTTCCAATAGTAGTTGCGTCTAGAGTTGATGTTGCAGCAGTAGTTGCACCAGGAAAAGATGTTGCAGCAGTAGTTGCACCAGGAAAAGATGTTGCAGCTGTAGTTGCACCAGGAAAAGATGTTGCAGCAGTAGTTGCACCAGGAAAAGATGTTGCAACAGTAGTTGCACCAGGAAAAGATGTTGCAACAGTTATTGCACCAGGAAAAGATGTTGCGACAGTAATTGCACCAGGAAAAGATGTTGCGACAGTAGTTGCACCAAGAAAAGATGTTGCGACAGTAGTTGCACCAGGAAAAGATGTTGCGACAGTAGTTGCACCAGGAAAAGATGTTGCGACAGTAGTTGCACCAGGAAAATATGTTGCAACAGTAGTTGCACCAGGAAAAGATGTTGCAACAGTAGTTGCACCAGGAAAAGATGTTGCAACAGTTATTGCACCAGGAAAAGATGTTGCGACAGTAATT
>JAVQJG010136447.1:0-22245 GCA_036024015.1 Craterocephalus amniculus | reverse complement strand
GAAAAACTCTGGGATGTTGTTGCCAGCGTTTACCTCAACACGTTCTGATAATTGGTGATATCGATCTGGTTCTCTCTGCAACAGAAACTTCACCTTCAACATTCAGCCCTGATGAAGTCTATGCATGCACGGAAAGAAAATCCCATTATAACCAATACTCCGAGCCTTCTCCTTCACAGCCACACTATTCCACCTGATTAGGCTATGTGCTTTAATCCTGAAAAGGTCCGTCAATGCCGTGTGTGTGTTTGTGTGTGGGAGAAGAACACAAAATTGGTTTGGAAGAAACAGAAAGAGAGCACTCCCAGTCCAAGAAGAACACAAAGGACAGCAAGTTTCAATTTAATCTGGACAAAGACATCATGTGCATATAGCAATGGGATGAAAACATATTGATCTCTTTATGCGCTCGTCTTCCGCTTTGTGGACAAAGATAAACGAAACATAAAAACAGTGCACGTATCCCCTGTAGTGACTCACATGCAGGACTATAAGACAGGTTTCAAAGGCGTTCCGAGCCGAGTGCGAGATATCAGGATTGATCTGACGCTGAGATTGTAATTACTGACAGAAAACAGGCTCGCTCTCTCTCCCTCCAATTCTCTCCTCTCATTCGTATCTAAACAAGATAATCTCTTGTTTCAAACATGACATTACCACAGCCTGTGCAGATCCTCCAGTGGTCTTCTATTCAGATTTCAGAATTAAAATACAGCTTAGAGGGCCAAGGGCTCCTGGTTCCTCAGTTCCCCTTTTCAATCTTTAATCCTTCTTTCACCTCCTTCTCAGCAGTCATACAGATAACAAAGATGGTGGGAAGATAGACATTCTGACTTCAAAGAGTCATCTTTGAATATAAAAAGATTACCCACAGGAAATGTTAAACAAAACCCCCAAATCCCGTGATTCAGAGCTAATTTGATTCATTAGATCAAAAATGTAGCATCTACTTTGACTTTTTTGAATCCTAATTTGAAAATTAGGGCGACAAAATCTTACCAGGAATTGGCAATATTCAAAATATAGGCACCATTGATCGAGAAAATATTCACAAAAGGTCAGGGCTTAGAAGAAAAATTGCCCAACCTGCTTTAGAGCAATCCAGATTAAACTCATTGAGACATCCAGTGCTATCTCCTGAACACACATGGTGACTTTTCTTGGCTTAGTCGAGTCTGGAAAACACTCTCTGCAGCTTGTGACTAACTTTAAGAGACTGACTCGCTTCCCTCTGGTAAGAGCAACAAAAATGAGGAGAACCGCTGCTTCCAGTTATATTTACACTCCCATGCATTGCTTGAATTTATATTATTGTGAGCATTTTAGTTGTCAAACCATCAGGTTGAACTAATCTCCTAAAGGCATTAACATCGTAACACTCAGATTAGCATAATGCATGTCTATGTTAAACCGAGAGCTCCTCAAGAACCGTTCGGAGTCAATGCTTTATTTTTGGTCTTGTTTCAAAAGGAAAATAACTTTGAATATTTCTAGAAAATCCCATCTGCTAGTTGCTGAATCTGGCCAGTAGATGTTTAAACACATATTAAGGAAGTTGAACATATTTATGTGAATAATTGGTAACAAACTGCTGTACATAACAGTTGCAGGCATCTTTCAAGAGAGATTGCAGTATAATGCATTTTTGTCCACTTCAAATAAAATTTCTGAATATAGATATTTAAGACAAGATTTGGACTGTGATTTTATTCTTTAAATGGTCTGTATGATAACAAAAACAACTTGTATCCCTCAAGATTGATATGGTTTTTAAAGACCATTTTTTAGGGTTTCCCAGTTCTTCCTCTGCAACTACAAATGTGTCAACATTTCTCAAGTTTCATCAAATAATCAATTGATCAGTTGATCAGTTGACAGTATGGGGGTTTTGATTTGAGCTGTTAACATTGTTAACCATGTCAATGTGATGGCTTTTATTTTAATTAAGTGATTGTTTTAGTTTTAATGTTCAAAAAAAAGAATTCTGACAGAATTCAAATCAACATAAATAAACCACTGAGCTTATAAGTGTCACGAAAGTTTAATTTTAAGAGTCTAGTTCACACCCAATAATGTATTTTCAACCTTAAGGAACTTAATTGTGAAATGCTTGATTTCCACAGTGTCCATTGGACTCTAACTTGAAAGCTATTTGAGCATAATAATGGGTACGGATGGTATATTTGTAAATCTGGTGGACAGCAGTGAGTTTTCCAGTACACTGCCACTCACTTGAGAATAAATACGTACATACATACATACATTGTAACGACCAAATTGATTTCAGCAACACAGGAAAAGAAAATGACATAGCCATATTTTCATGGAATATATCAAGTATGAAAAACATTCTATAAATATTTTTGAAGGAAATTTCAAAATACATTAAATATGTAAAATATGACGAAGCAATAAACATCATTTTTTATGTCTGTACAGGTAAAATATTGTTTGTATCATTGTTGCTTATATTAACTGATGCTAGAAAGGGTTAAACAGAATACAGTTTAATGTGATGCATCCACAACTTCTCCTCTAAAAAAAAAACTATTTGTCTGGTTCTAGACTGATGCTGAAGGAAGGCAAAGAGGGCCAAAGAGAATTTGAAGGCCAAGCTTCCACCCTCAGCCTGACCTGGGAATCAGACAGATGACTGATTGCTGAGCAACGCACTGAAGTCACTTCTACTCAATCCTCCTGCTGGAAAGCGGCTCAGTGTGAGAGAGTTTTGCTGTATTGTAATTGTACTGTACTGTACAATTTACGTTTTTTCCTGGGTTCCTGGAACTGTACTGTACTGTATTGTAATTACATGATTGTTATGTTGCGTGATATATATCCACTCTACCCACCCAGTTTTAAATTGTAGAAGAAATCTTATTCTGAACGTTTTTATCCACTACTAATGATCCAACATCAGCGTAATTACCATTTTACCCATTTTTAAACCCTGGTTTCTTGTCAGGACTCAGGACCATTTTTGGTTTATAAGAGAATTTGAATTTTAGGACATAACCAAGCTCATAACTGTCAGAAGGGTTGTTCCAGTTTAGAGTCTGAAACTAATCCAGCATACCTGGATAAGTGGTGCTACGTTGCTCACTCCACTCCCATAAGATGAGCAAGATGCCTCTGAGAGCTGATTAGCACAATGAAGAAGCAGCCTTACCAATAAGAATCAGTGCAATTACCTGGAACAGAGTCAAGTATTCCCAGTAAACAGAACTTAAACATCTTTTCAATACCAGCTCTTCAGAGGACAGGCAGTGAAGCCCTCTCTATCATTACCTGATTGCAGCATATATGTTCTGACCTTGAGATTTAATGACGTTCTCCTCCTGCTCGGGTTGGGAGAGTCTAAAAAGGCCAATCTTGCCCGAGTAGGATCTAATAATAATCTTGTGTGATACATCTTGCCATACCGTCCGTTTATCCTCTGGCCAAGCACAGAAGTGGCTGATTATTTTCATCAATTTATTGGGCTAAAAGGTAAGTCAGCTTTCAATTTGCTTCTTGTGAGCTAATATCGAGATGTCTGGAGACGAAGGGGATGCTTGTTAAGAGACATAAATGAAGGGTAAAGGGGAAGATCTGATCAAAGATGGAGTTTGAATTTCTGCTTGCAGGTAAAAAAGTGCAGGCATCAGTGATATGCATGATACCGTTACTGCTATATAAAGTTCATTAATAATATAACGACAGACTGCAGTGAAAATAAAAGACAAAGAACAAAGTTTTTCCTGTTACGCTGGTCTAATTTGATGTTTAAGCAATAAATGAGCAAACATACTGCTCACTGTGTGTAATGATATTAGCATACTTATCTTTCAGTGCATTGACCAGGCTGGACCGTGCTGGGTAAACTGGGCCGGACCCTTTCATGTTTTGATTCCACGCAGCCTTAATATCCTGTCAATTTCTAAAGTGATCTTAAGAAATAGTTCTCCCGATGTTCTAAAAGTCATTTAAAAGTTTATCTGGCTTATTTTTTATTTTCACACCAGTCCCGTACAGAAAAAAGGAACGAAAGGAGAAACAGCCTCCCCATTGTGGAAAGTAGTCTCATCAAACCTGGCAAAGAACCAATTTAAAACGGGATCTTTAGACACTTGTTACAAGCTGCACATCCTTTGTTCCCATTTCTTTAGGAACACCTATAGAAAAAAATCAAATTGTTCGAAAGACATGAAATGGTATTTTTGCAGCAACAAGGCAATTCCCAAAGAGAAATTAGCCAAAAACCAAGCATGGTGTGACCTTAAAACATCTGAGGAAATTGGACAAGTGGAGGACAAAAGCAGACCAACAGGACCTGAATCTGATGTCATGAAGAAAAAAGACATTTGATACTTTTTAAAACCTTTTGCACCACTTTGTGCTCAAAACTTTGCTCAATACCCATTTGAAAAAAATCTGATACCTGTCTTCTGCCCCCTAGTAGATACCTATTGCACTACAACAGTTTCTTTTCTTACATCTTGTTACAATGGAAAAAACAATAACCTCAATTCAGAATATCACATTTTTCTACCCATTTCCTCTTCAGTCGGCCTTGAAAAGCTTAATTTTTTGCACACTGACATTTAGGCCCAAATTCGATTCTCTTCCGTAGCCTTTTATCAGAGGTTGAAGGCAAAGGGCTATGGTTCAGTCCTATGGAGTGGGCCAAGTGGGAGAATTGATTGGGCCTTATTCCCCAATCAGACATGATTTATGTACTACTCATTATAGCCTGTTGTCCCATATTTCCTACATTGTTCATACATTACAGTATGCTACATATATTATACATGTAAAGTAAGAAATCCCCCATGACGCCGAAAGAACACATGCACTAAACGCACAATCACAGCAAACTGCACATAACATTGATTGTATTCTTGTGATCTTTTGCCCTATTAGAAGCTCAGATTAGAAGGAACCACTTTCATGAGGCATAAGACTTTACAATGAGTCAGACAGACGAAAAATGGTAAATGGACTCTGGTGCTTTTCTTGTTTCAACCACATTCATCTATTCCCAGGCACATTCAATAAATACAGAGCATATCCTTACCATAGACGCACTGATGAATGCAAAGTGGGAAATGTCAGGTTCAGGGTCTCACTCAAGGACACTTGGACATGTGGACTAAAGAAGACACGTATCAGTTTCCCAACCTTGCAGGTTGGTGGACGATGGTTTTACCTCCTCAGCCACAACTGCTAGCAAACCTGCGGTTTCCCAACTTAGAATATGTTTGCATGCTAATGTCAATATCATCGTCCTTTATCAAGTTGTGTAGCAAAAGAGATCCCCTGTGAAAACAACTTCCAAGAGAGCCACCATCTGCTGCGAGAGATACAGTCTGTCAGGGTTTTCAAAGGGTGAAGAAGAAAATTCTGTGAGACAGGCCTGATTCATTTCAGCCATCCATTTCCTGGAATTTCCTTATTTAGATATTATGTTCACCTCTTCTTTTTTCCTGCTACTGCATGTCAGCCCATTGATGATCCCACTGTGGGTTTGCCTTATTTTAGAGCACACAGATGAATTTGTCCACCTTATTCACTCTGTGTGGGAGTGGAAACGGGGAAAAAGGCGGCACAAAAAAAATCCGGCATCATCAGGATGCATTACAGCGTCTATGATAAGAGCATACATGTCTCTTGGAATGGGTTTCAGCTGCCTGTCGCTGATAGGGAGACAGAGGGGTTGCAAGCAGGAGGAGGAAAATTTTGAAACCTTCGCCAATCAGCCTTAATGCAGCAACAAGCAAAGCAGCTATTATAATAATAAATTACACCGAGATAGATGAATGCACAAAAGCAGAGTGCCTGGGCCTTTGTATTCCTGCACTGTCTGGGACATTCAAGCGGAAAAAAACACGAATTGTTACCGGCTGGCGTACACCTTCCCTCAGGGAACGACCAACGCTCAGCCCTCCGAATGGCCGCAGGCTAGCCTCAAAGACAAAAACTGTTTCAAACAGATTCTGCATCTGCCACGTCTGTGAGTCACTTCACATGCTGTATGGATGTAGTTAATTATTTATTTAGCCTGTAGAATTCTTTTCCAAAGAACTCAAAATGAACACAGGGTGTCAAGAGGTGATAAGTTATAGTGACATACAGAAGGGAGGAAGAAAAGAAAAGAAAGAGGGAGAAGAGGAATTTTGAGATAAAGTGAAAGAAAACGGTAGAGCATGTGAGAATTATTTACATTTGTTTAGATGGGCAAAGCACAGGTAATTGGGGTTGGTTGTTCAGTGGCAGCGATGACTATGATATTGCATACATGTGTACTGTCTATGGTTCCTTCGAGGTGTTACTCCACCCAAATTCTGTTCAGTTTTTAATCATATTTGAGAAGGTTCTCATTTCACACACAGTTGTTTGACCACTCTGAGACACCGTAGTGAAAATGGTGGCATGAATATGGATGCTGCCATGTATGTGGACCCACAGCAAAGATGAACGAGGAAAAAGTGATAAGATCCCAACACGAGCGATACCAACAGTATAATAATAGCAATAATAACAATAATCATAATAATAATAACAATAATAATAATAATAATAATAATAATAATAATGTAATAAGCCAGCTAATTGGGCAGGCTCAATTAGCTGACAAAATATTGTTTAGGATTTTTGACTTCCATTTTTTAAATGTAATCTTTTTTTTTTTTTTTTTTACATTTATCTAAACATTTATTCATTTTCCTTCATTAGTTTTTTTTGTTAGAGGAGCAAATTAATTCCAGGCATCAACAACAACAAAGGATCAGAGATTTCGGTCTACATGTTCCTCTTTCTGATCATTTATTATCTCTATGCTCTGATAATCTAGTGCAGAAAACTTACAAAAGGTTGAAGTAATTATGTGTAAGTACTTTGCAAGAAAAATGCAAAAACAGACCTTTCAAAGCGCCGAGCGATACAGGAAGTATTTAACAATTCTGCACGGATTGTAATCAACTTGTTTTTGTTCTTTAGTGCTCTCAGTCTTACTTGACTCGCCTGTGATGATGTCTCTCACAATTACCATTTAATGTCATGATTGCAATTATATACAGATAATGTGATTATGTCTGCATTATTGTCAGTCATCTTCAATGGCCTGTTTGAAAACAGGTGGTTAAAGTACCAAAAAGGCCATAAATCTTCATTGTTTTCATGCATTTCACACAAAGTGAATGACAGTTTATTACATTTCATTATGCACAGTCTTCATATTAGCCAAGTTCTTTGTTTTCTGGCTTTAAAACCCTGAAAAGCCTGGAAAAAAAAGCCTGTTAATTTTTTCCTGGGTTCCTGGAATAAATTAATGCCATTACTCTTTGTAAGAATTGTATGAATGATGGAATCATCATCATTAGGCTTATATTACAAAAGAGACATAATATGAACAGAGGGGAAAAGCATTTATCATTATTTATATGAAAATTAATCATCAACTCAAATTCGATAATTGTTACATCCTCAATTGTAAGAAAAAGTTTGTAAAACCAGTTTTTAAGAATACATAACCAGCCTGATTCACTGCGTTGGTTTAAAATGTCTGATGAAAACTGAGCAAAGAATTCAAGCCGGCTTTTGTTTTTCGTTTTTTAAATCATTTTTTCTCCTTAATTTTAAACCTGATTGGCCCTTATAAGGGTTGTAAAAATAAATGATAAAAACAATAGTAAAACAGAACAATGACGTTTGTTTACATTCAACCCTTTACACCAGCAGGGCGCTGTGCCCGTTCCCCAACCAACATGCTCAGACCGGTAAAAGATTTAGTTTAAAACCCCAAAAGTCTGTTCTCGGTTGTTTGTTTCAGGTTCCCCTGAACCCCAGACCAAATAAATCAAAAACTGAAAATTAAAATGTAAAAGAGACTTAGGCAAAAGTGGAGCTGAACGTGCTGCTTCATGTCAATCCTCAGAGCTGCTGGGCAGTGTGACAGGCAACCAACCAGCACATTAGATAACGGCTACAGAATTTAGCCACTGTGGACACCACAACTGTAAAAGATGCCAGACGAGTACCACCCGACGCTTCTGGGTTTTCCACAAATGAGGATGGAAGGTTGACAGAAAAGTGGCCGATTACTGCCACAAAGTAAAGTCCTCCAACTGTTCCAGTTTAACTGGTGGGAATACAGGCCGGTTCACCAGAGCACTAAGGTTCTCAGGTGACTCCAGAACACAACCAACCAGGGCCTAAGCAAGACCAGGCGCCACAGCAGGATCTAAAGTTTGAGCTGCAACCAGAACAGCGTTTCGATGAGACCCTAATGTTCAGAAAACAAGACCAGCAGGTGTTTTAGTGCAAACTATGTTCAGTCATGATTCAGTCAAGAAGTTGCTGCAGGTGATCACTGACATCTGTGTGCTTAGAATCATCATTATCAGACAAAAACAGGCGACTTTACTCAGGCAGAGTAACAGGGACAGGATTAATGACACTAGGTATTCATTCTCTGATTCGCTGACTTGCCTCTAGACACCAAAAACATGCATATGAACCTTTTTTGTGACAATCCTTTGAATTAATTTGTGCATGTCTTTTCAGTCATTTTTTCTTGAAATAATGCCAAGACTTAACAGGCTCGTGCAGGCAGAAAAATACCAGTTACTATAGATACTGCTTTGAAGTGATCTACAATTTGTTGGGAAATAAGTTTTTCCTTTCTCATCTATGATTTAGAATCCAAGGCAGTCATTATGCGAAACAATAGGCATGACTCATAAAGTACAGAAGGACAAATACCCCGACGTGCTGCAGTAAAAACTGGATGCATCGCTTTGCAGAAGAGAAAAGACTTGTTGAAATAAAAAAGAAAAATCTGGACTCAGTAACTTAACACAAATTAGAGTAAAGTCAGAGTAAATCTGAGACATGATACATTAGGTTACTGCAGATAAATTCAATCTTTATGACAGAAAAAGAAAACAGAGAAAAAGATAAATGTGTGAGACAGATAAGATGAACAATTACAACCTGATAAAAACTGTTTGCTTTTACTTTTCCAGCCCGACAGAAAAGCTGTAGCAACTTTGTTTTTTTATAAAACTTCTGAAACATCAGGCCAAAGTGTAATGACTGTGTACAAAACCTAAAGATTTAAGCTCTAAAATTAGATTTCTGCCCTCAAATTATACATGGATTTTTATTTCTATTCTACCAACAGCTTAAGGTCTTAATAAGCTCAGCAGAAATGCAACTAAATTAATATTTTGCACTTCTAACTTTGAAATAAAATCAATCCCATTTGGTTACCATGTATATGTTAAATAAGTTGGAAATTTAAAAATGTCAGCAGCAGTGGAAGCAGAAATCTCTTTAGTTTGGCGCTGACACAATGAGGAGGAAGCTATGCAAAGGCTGGATTATTCAATAAAGAACAAGCTCAATATTCTGGAAAAACTCTGTTTAGCATGAATTTGAAAGGATGGCTAAAACCCTCATGTCTATTCGTCTGATGTGAAGCTGCAGCCACACTGGTTTCCCTCAAAGGAAATATAATCCACTCTTTGTCTTCAGCTTAGGGCAGAATTGAGCCGAATCGCCTCCCCATACTTTCAATTGTCAGATGCTAAGCTAATAGCTAGCCTGCTACAGTTTTATATTTAAGCCCGCCTTCAGACAAGAAATTTCTTTATTTTATATATATGTATTTAACTCGGGTTCATTTAAAAAATTCACGTTGGATATATACTAATACTGAGCACATCAGAAAAATATTATCTTTGCTAACCTTTTCAGTCTTTAAGTGGCAGCATATTCTAGCTTATTTTTTTCATTTTATAACACCTAACACTATAAAATAAAGGTGATAGTTTGATTTAATAGAGCTACATGAGATGCAACTGTGTCCATTTGAACAAAACTTACATTTCTTACAGTTTTTGATGCCTAAAGCACAGCTTGGAGTCAAATGGGAATCCTTAGGGCTTAGCTAGAGGCATGCCCAGCACTGCCAGGCTGGCTTTGTTTTATCAAGCTTGACCAAACATTTGATGCATCAGATTCTCTTCATTTGAATACATAAGAGAAGAATGAGCAGATTTGAGATGAAAAAAGGCAACAGTTACTCAAGCAACCACTGGTTGCAACCAAGTTATAGAGAATACCCACTGTAAACATGTGCCAGGTAAAACCTTAAAGACAGTGAGCCAAAGAAGCAGCAAACAGCCCCTTATTGATGTGGTGGAATGGGAGACTATCATCCAGCAACTGTGTCATGCTATTAAGGCAAAAAGGCGCCCAACCAGGTGTTAGGCACGTATAATAAAGTGGCCGGTGAGTGTATTATATCACTCAGGAAATAATTTGTAGAGCTGCAGTGCTCCTTTTTTCCAGCTGATTTTGAAGAAAATTCCATACATAACCTCCGCTGGAGGTTACCATGGTGATCCGGTCATGTGAAAAGCAAACAACCTTTGTTGCATTTAATATGGCAGCAAACAAAGACATGAAAGGGGAGGCAGGGTGCAAGCAAACATCCATACTGGTGTTTTGATGCTTCTCTGAAAATCACTCCAGGTAAGTTGAAGGAGTAGGAGGAGCAATTAGAGGAAAATGTTTCCTGCTGGGGTGGAAAAGGCCGCTAGATTAGGGTTGGACGATTATGGAAAAAATAATAATCACAATTATTTTGATTGATATTGAAATCACGATTAATGAACACAATTATTCATTCATTAAACCCTAACCCTGAACCACCAAAACTCAACCTCAAATATAACTTTTTTTTTAAAAACTGGAAATAAATTATAAACCAGTAAAGGAGTAAAATAATAACATATCAAAATAATAATAGCAATTAAAAAATGAATAGCCAGTCCATATGCATTCCTGTTACATACATGTCACATTAATCATTTTTCTCCGAATACAGTGTTTTTATGATTGTGAGAGGGCAATATTGTAATGACGATTAAAATTCGAATAATTGTCCAGCCCTATGCCAAATGGCCCAATTTATGCCCGGTCAAACATCTGAGACATGATAACACTTCATACAAACTATGTTTTACTATTTCTATTCAACCTCTGTACTCAATACATCAACCTTGTTAAATAAGACCAAACCAATTGTTCAGTTATGAGAAGCATGAACGAAATATTTAAAGCACATTTTTGAACACAAAGAAAATCAGATGTGAATCTTTTCTGCCAGGTTTCTCTGTTAAACTGTCTGTTAGCTTTCAATGCTGTTAACTGCAAAGCTGCCATGTTCCCCCAACTGGGTGCTGGATAAAAACCAAAGCTGAAACTGTGGAGATCCCTGTGGGGAAATGTAACTTCTATCCCGAGATGATGCGTCAAAGTCTGGTCGTTTGTTCTGAATGTCACTTTTCTACATCAAGAAAGTTTGTTAAACATATGTAGTTGATCTCTGTCTTCTTTTCTTTATAAACTGCAGAGCTACACAATAATTTCAGTATTTGAATGTATTATTGAGCTGCTTCTGCATAAGACTGATCATTTGTTGGTCCATCATTTTATGAAGTGACTGACACTCGATGAAACCCTTATATGCAGACATCCTTTTTATGTTCCGTCTGGAGTCAGAGTTCATCCAGCAGAGATTTCACCGACCTGAAAGGTTTTCATTATTAGGTGGATAATAAAGTAGATGTAAGCCGAATAATAATTAACCTCTGCCAATAACTGATGCCATGAGGTTGCAGTAGACAGCATCTGCTAATTTAAACTAGACAAAAGCCAACATTCATGCTCACTAAAACTAAACTCAAACAGGGGTGCATCCCAGCAGAGGCAGGATCATTCTGCAGGCTCTGACCATCAACGATCGGATCGGTACGGAGCAAAAACAAAGAGTGTAAACTGCATAAAACTGAGCCTGCAACAGAGCTGTGATTCCATTTTCAGGTCAGTAAAACAACTTTTACAAGTCTAATAACTTGTGTCTGGTTGTGAGTGATCATTCATAAAACAAGCAATATGCTCCGCTGTTTCCATCTCCGCTTGACATCCTGATGTGATTCATGCTGCAGCTTTAATGAGCAAAAACGTATCTAAAGCCATGCTCAGAACAAGCCAAATTCCATGATCAAATGTACACGCAGCAGTTTTCTTTCTGTTATAAACTAACTTGTTAACAAAGAGGCAGTTTTATGTTTTCAGGTAGGAACAGGGGCTCAATCGGTATGTTCAGGGAGGAGAGGGGGTTCAGTTACTGCAGATTCACACCAGGCTACAGAGCCGTTGGTTAACATGCGTCTCTGGTTAATCACGCTTTGACTTTAATTTTCCTGCAGACAGTAGAGCCAGACCCGTCATTCTTGGTGGGCTCCAGGAGACAAGGCCCGCCCACACAGGATCTAGCCTTTTTATTTTCATATATACACTTTTAAAGTCATTTTCATGTGGGTACAAAACTCATAATTATGATCAGGTCCTGTGTGCATTTCTGTCACGATGAGAAAACTTACCAATCGAGACATTTTTAAATTGTGTTTTTGTGATACTTGGTACTTATTCATTAGCTAACTTCGGTAAAGTTGTAATATAGAGTGACGCCTTTGAACAGTGGACATCAGAAAGTGGTAGAACATAAGGAAATTAATATGTCAGGCTTTACCCTGCAAGAAGCCCTTCCAGCCATGAGACAAGATGCATGTCCCTCTGTCTGCTCTGACTCAGTATTAAACTCAGCGCTGCTCTTCCTTTCAAAGTGTAAAAATGACATGTTACCTGCTGTCTTCTGTGAGGGTTTTTGTTTGTTACATCATCTGCTGCAAATGATTCATTTCTATCAGTGCTTCTCAACCTTCTTTGGGCTATCGTCCCCGTCTAATATCCATTCCCCCTACTGCCCCCCCCCCAGTTTCCACTGTTTACAATTTCCCATGTCTGTACCATGCCTCCTACTGTACAGATTGCAACTGTAATAATTGTGGTACTTTGAAAAAAATAAATAAATAAAAAAAGAATTTGTGGGTTTTAAGACCAGAGGGAGAAATTCAGCTACAAGCTAGAAATGAATCCAGGGGTAGCTGATAAGAGGAGCGTGTTGCTTTCTTAGCTGAGCTAATAGGAGGATCTGACTGATTGCTGCTGCAGACAATCTATGGGCACGATAACGAGCACCGGTATTAGCATGGAGCACCAAAAAGACCAGAACAAAACTCAGGTAAGTGTCTACCAAGCATCGTCACCCAAACAAGGCATCATTAGAACCACAAATAAACTTACAAAAGATTCATCAAGTGTGTCTTATCTTTTCTGTTTTGTGGTTAAAAGTTATATTCCAGACGAATATAGTAGAAGTTTGACTTTCTTAACTTTGCGTTGGGTAGAAATGGCAAACAAAGGTCCAATTCATTCATTTAAAAGAATAAAAGTGTTTTTCAGGCCATGTTTCTTCAACATGCTGCCCCTTGGTTACTTCCTTCTGGACCCTCAGTGTTTCTGGGGTAATCTCTTCACTAGCCCTTAATTCTCATCACAGAGTCAATCATCAAAATAAGCACTGCTTTATATCTTACTTAATTAAACTATGTTGGACAAAAAAAAACAGGATGCATTTTGGTTGAGCTTTAGCAGCCTCTCTCAAAACTTAACCTATGTAACTTCTTTTGCAGGTTAGTTATTTATTGTTCAACCACAGTTCCTTTACGGCTGGGATGTAAAAGTTTGTCATGTGGCCAGATCAAAACGAAAACATTTGTTCTGCATTAAATGTGATCATAATGGAGCTGAACGTATCTATCTAATATCCCTGTTTGGGTCATCTGATGAACTGAGCTCAGTTTCAGTCCGTCATTTAATTATAAAGTCTGATTATTGGTACAGATTAAAAGACTGACTTTGCTATTAAATTAAATGTTCTACTTTTCTTCGATTTTGTCGCAGCTGACATCAGCTAGATACAATTTTAATTAGATATTTGTGTTGTAGGGAAAAATGTTATTCTATACTCTGTCTGCTTCGATAACGCCAAAATGTTTAATTCCTAAATTCAGAATTTGTCCTTCTCTTAATTGAAGGTTCCCTTGATAAATGTGATCCGTCCACACACATTACTTTGAAGTTGGGACGGATCAGATCAGGGGGGTCAAACAAATGGCTTGGTGCCGAAAATCAGACCAGAGGGTTGAAAATGGCCCGCTGGATGAATCTGGTAAAAGTTCCTCAAATCATAATGTAATACCGACATCTGATTAAATGTTTTCTAATTGTTTTAGAGCCATTGTGATAAGTTGGTTATAATATGTGTGTAATAAAAATAAATAGGTTTTATAAATCAAGTAAAAGAGACAGACAGACAGACAGACAGAAAGTTGTTCATAGTGTAATTTAATTGGGATGGAAAAAATAAATAAATTCACAAAAAGTGGGTTATTTTTGTTTGTTTGATGAATTTTAGCTTGATTTTTGTAAAAGAAAAATTGCCTATTTTACTTCACAAAAATAGGTAACATTGAAGTATCGCAAGAAGCTGAATTAAAATCGAATGGGCACGTCAAAAGAAAATTCAAAACATATGAATGAGGAAAGCATATTATCCCAGCCCTATTTTTAAATGTTTATGCTATTAAATATACATGTTGATAATATACTTGTACTACTTTGCATTAAAACAACAGGAAATGGTGTTATTCTACTTAAGATTTAATTGTACTGTAGTGGCCCCCTGAATTAAAATTCGTTGGACAGCCCCTTGGTCTAAAACAAAAGCTGAGGTAAATCTCCTTTCACAGCAACACAAAGCCTGTCTGTCTCTCTCTTCCTCCGCTTCTGACTTTATGAAATGTCTCCATGTGGTTTTTCTTCCATAACTTCATGTACCTTCAGAATCCTGCAGCGTAACTTACAGCATAATGAGATTTATCAAGTTCATAACAGCTCCACAATCTCAAATCATTCAAGTACATCTTACTCTCAAGCTATTTTTTTTTGGCAATAACTTTGTTTTAAGTAAAGCTAACTTATGGAGACAGAACAAGTTAACAAGCAGACCAAAACTGAGTTCATTTGGGATACCAGCAAAGAAAAAGCACAGGCCAAGCAGGCATATTGATGACCGGCTAATTTGCTTAGTCATTCACATCATTTCTTTGCCACCAATAGGAACAAACAAGTCCATAATGACTGTGAACCCACTCTGAATCAAAGCATGATCAAGCATGAGGGGGAAGGATTTCTCATTTCCGGGCAGAGACTTTTTCCAGCACTTCTCCTGCTTGATGTAGCACCCAGACTTCTTTTCATAAAATGAAAAATGGGAACGTTCTAGTGATTCTTAAGAAAAGCATTATCTTTCTGCAGAGGACAGTCACAAGCACAGCCTCCAGATGCTCGGTCCGTCATCCTCACTGCAGACACGGAGGCGAAAACTCTGGTGATGATGTGTTTGTCAAAGAGGTCAGACAGAGGACACGCTTCAGATTTACCAGTTAAATAATCCGAATATGAAGATGCAGCAGCTGATGCTGACATGACAATGCGTGGAAAGTGCAAAGTGAGCTTAGCAGGCTTATCCGAGACTAACAAGACGGCTGATGCGCTGCTAAAAATACACAATATAAGACCACAAGGTTAAAAAGTCATTTCTCGTTTTATTATCTTCTTGTAAAGTATCCTCAGGAATAAATGGCTGAAATTTATTTGGTCTCAATGTGGTTTTGTATGAACTAACCTACTTAGAAAAAACTTGTTAATGTCTAAAGATAAGGAAAATGATTAGATAAGTCTGGCAAATAAGGGGAGCCGAATGAAAACGACAATGTCAGAACCGAAGCAGATTTTCAACGTCATGCTGGTACTGACCAGTCACCCTGATCATTTACACAACTTCCAGTGATTGTCAAAGTCCAGATAGATCAGTCTTCTAGGGAGTGGCCATTTTACAGCAACACTACCCAACATTGGCAGAATTGTTGGGTGAAGGCTTACACCACATCTTTCTTGCATCCTGTCTCTTCTCTGAGTTCTCTCCGGTCATAAAAAGCCAGACCAGGGTGGTTGTGTAGAGTTACTGTAAGTATAGGAAGAAAAAGGCAAGTGGACTTCTTCTATTGACTCTTAATGTTTCGCATCAACTGAAAAGCTTCCTCAACACTGATTAATGTGTTACACAATCTGTGTGTTACAAGATTATCTGAGAGAATTTAACGGATTTTCTCCAAACAAAATATCCAGCGGGTCTCAGTCCCACACACACTCAGACAGGAACTGGAACATCCTGAAGACAAAACCACCTGATGCAAATTTAGCAGTGAGCTACATGCTCGTTAGTATCCGGACATTTATTTTGGTAAAACTAAACCGCTTCCCAAGCACATGTCCCAACACACGAGATTAAACTCCACAGGTCGGGTCTCATCTCGCCGACACAGGACAGTCCTTTGAAGTCAACAATGTCCACATATTGGACTGCATCGATGAATTAAAGGAAGAGTAAAATAAGCCATTCATGTCCTTGCTAAAGCCAGTTGGTGGAATCAGGTATCACCGATCAGCAGCTTCCAACCGAGCCTCAACATCCCTCACTGGAATTTCCTAAACCTTCACGTATGAACTCACAGGATGGACGACACCTATGACGACACTCACCTAATCTAGCAGATTTGATCACAACATTACATCGATTCAGTGAGTTATGACTCAGGAGGACTCATATCAAGTTCAAGTTCAAGTTTAGGTTTATTTATAGAGCACAGTAACAACAACCTTACGGAGCCCACGGTGCTGTACATTTAAAAATATGCAAGGAACAAAATCGAAATGATAAAAGTTTAAATGTTATTAGGAATAGGGTGGAAAAATAATAATAATAATATTTAAAGACACAGCCACGATAAAGAACTACATAAGATAGCTATACAAAGTAAAAAGCTAAGAACATGATATAAAAAGGTACTGGCATGGTGGGTAGAGAGAGAGAAAGAGAAGAGAAAGGTCTTGAGCAGGGTCTTGAAAGCAGTTTAGGTTATATAAATAATTAACCTAAATTATCTGGATTTGTTTTATATCTATTGTAAAAGGAAAAAAAGTGATGCTGCTATGAAGGATGTCTCCCAGAGGAGTGTTTCTGCAGCCCATCCAATCAAACATCTAAGTTCTTTGCCATCTCTAAATGAGAAAAGATTGAAGGATAACATTTACCGACAGGCCTACAAGGGTACCACTGGGCAAAAAGGACTCGAACAACTTCACACTTTCACACAATTTTCTTTGATAAATACCTTAGCTAATTATGCATTTGTTCACATTGGCTCTTTTACAAAAACTTTCTCAGCTTTCCATAATCTAATGTAAATATCATGCATTAATATGTAAAGACCATATTTCGGTTACTTCTTTGGAAACGCAGACATGTTTATTTCTCTTGTGGATATGCATACTGTATTTAAAGCATTTTTAGATGCTTGGATCACAGTCTAAAAAGTACAGAACTGAATGCTGACATTTCCTCTGGATATCGCCTTTATATCTCACTTGAAGCCATATTGTTTTTCCATCTTGCTCTATATGAAATAATCTGACTCATCTTTCAACAGGGACAACAACACAAGGCATTCTCCAAGCCCAGAATGACAGAGATAAGGTATATCTTCACCTGCCTTTCTACTCCATCATTTACCGAACATTCAAAGGCAAACAAAAAAACAAAAAAACTGCACGAATAGGACACCAGAATGGGATTTTGATTAATGAGAATTAATGAGAAACGCTCAGTTTTGTATTGACCATTTAAAAGACTATTAAGACAACCAGTGAAGCATTGAGCATTGAAGCATTAATCATAAGGCACGCAGACATAAGCTTCTATGAAATTTAATGAGCATTGTAAAGCATGGAGTAATGCGAGGAGCTCTGCGGAGGATGTAAATGAACTTCTGTACACAGGGAGAATTTACTTTTCTTGGCAAATCTGGTAGTAGTGCGCACGCTGGCAACGATAATGACAGAAAACGCTCTGGGATTAATAAAGTATCTTTCATTTTCATTTTCATGCTGTGTATTAGAAGAATGGTTCTAAAAAACTGAAAATGAGAAAGAAAGATTTACAGATTCCTAAAATGTTTTTAGTTAGATGGTAATTATTCGACTAATAATTCTTGAGAGGATGAATAATCACTGTAAAAGTTGCACTAATTTACTGGCAGCAATCTTAAAGTACTTTTATCTTTTTATAGTGCAGAGCTCTCAGAAAAATTCACTACTGCATTTCTGTTAACTGTATTTCTGTCAAACATCCTGGTCTAAGTATTTGGACACTTTCCTTTTGGATTTAATGGAAAAGTGTCTCTAAATGTCTGACTATGGGTGTATATAATAAATTGTACATAAAATTCTTTATTGTTCATTATTTATACAGTTTTTATTTAAAATTATCCTTTATAAAAACCAGCTATCTAATCATCTTTTACTTTCCTCATACTTGTACAAAAATGAAAAAGGTTAGAGAAATAGAGAGTGCTAGACAGATGGATATTTTGTTTATTTAAATGTTTTTTTGTCTGTATTCTACTGGGAATGAGCCACTATACACCCTGGACAGGTCTTCAGTTCATCACAGAGCTGACACAAACACAAGCAACGCTGCTCCCACTCACATGGCAGAATTAGAAGCAGCAATTTCCCCCATGCACATGTTTCTGGCCTGTGGGAGGAAGCCTTGGCTCCCGAGCAAAGTTCACACATGTGCAGAGAGAACATGCAGAGTCCACACAGGAAGGCCCCATCTGACCGCAGGTTATGGACCACAGCACATCAAAATGATTAAATAATAAAATCAAATTAAATATAAAATATAACCGCAAAGAAAAAGTTTGCGGTTAATTCCTGTAGGTCATGTGGTACTCTGAGCATGTTTTCCTTTGCCAGTATGGCTCTGTATGTCATCCAGGAGAATACTCCACAATCTCCAGAATTTCCTCTTTCATTCAACGTTTTAGCCTTTTATTATTTACATAACCTTAAAAAAAATCGTTTTAATACTGCAACATATATGTAACAGGCTGGAAAATACTGCAACACTGTCGTCACACGATGCTTCCTTAAGCTCATGAACTCCTCTCTCCGTCTCTTTATCAGGTCTTTGTGACACTGCCGGAGCTGCAGGTCCTTTCGCAGATGATTAAAGTTTTATCAGCTGAATTGATCTGTTAACTTTGCATTCATCAATTACAAGGTTAGATGGACGATTCCGATGGCTTGCTCTACCTCCAGAGAGTTAATGCCTCTCCGTCTTAATGCATGCTCCCCTCTGTTGGGAAGACTGTCACCTTCAAAAGCAGCTCATCACATACCAGGAGAAAGTAAGATAATCAGACGATAAGCTGCTCACAGCTCTGACATCTTTACACTTCCAGCATTAGGTTTTTCAAGAAGAGAAAAAATATGACTAAATCTTTAATAGATATTTTTATACTCCTCGGAGGCTTAACTACTTCCTATTAACACTAACACAAAGGCATCTGCCAAGAGGCTGCCAGCACCATCAACGAAGGCAATAATTGAAATATTATCTGGTGTGTTTTACTCAAATGCCTAGGCAAGCCCCAGTAATAGCATGCAGATTATTCCCCATACTATGTTCTTGCTAACCACTAACTCTGCCATCTGCTCCAAAATTACAACCACACAACAGCATTAATTAAGCACCTCCAGAGCGCACCGACTCCCCGACCGCAAGGTTTCTTCTTGCCGCCGATGCACAAGGGCAGGCCAGGTCTCATGTGACCTCCTTATCACAGTCTCGGTGTCAGGGATCCGGCCAGGTGATGACGTATGATTAATGTCTGCGTCGACTGCCTGTCTAGCTGAATTAGATCCATTTCCCCCTCTGGAGACTTTAAACACATTAAAATAAAAATAAACAGATGGAAGATATGGGAAAGTATTGAGTTGTTAATACTCCTGCAAAGCAGGCAAGGATCTGCAACCGAGCGGGTAAGGACGAGTTACAAAAATAGGTGAGACTTTCCTGATCCAGACACAAGAATAGCGGGTAAGCTGATTAGGATAGACAATAGGTTGAACATTTAATGGTAAGGTCATTCTGAGCATTACACACATGAAAGAAAACACTTATTTGAGTTGGAAAACCTGATAAAAATCTGTTTTTGTCAGTCACACAACCAATGTTGGGGATATTCTCTGCTATTTTGATTGCATCCACTTTATTTTCTATCAAATACATTTATTTTACAAACAGTTTAAATATCCACTGACCTCTAAAACGAAACTCTGAATTTTTTTACTTCGAGTATTCGTGACAAGAGTAATGTGATTCAATAATGATTCAGTTTTTGTGTGGTGAGTCAGTGCTGCTTGGATCACTGAACCGATGCAGATCAACAGATCATTTCCCTCTAAACTCGAGTTTCATATGCAGCTGCAAATTCCCAGTTAAACACTGTGGCTTGAGCCGTGTGTGCTCCGCTGCTGACACAGGCAGCAGCCCTGAATGCTGTGGCCAACAGAATAATAAAAAGCGCCTGAACATGCACAGAAATAAGACTTTTTCACAGTGAGTGAGGGATTTGTGTTTAAGTCCTGATATGCACTCTTTCACTGACTGCAGGTCATTTCTTGACACCACTCTGCTAACTCGCTAACAGCTGCAGAAAAGAATAAGAAGGAATACTTTCTTAGCAAACTATACTTCAGCTAGAGCTGGGACTGATCCAATATCAGCATTGGGCTCCAATACTAAGCTCATTCAATAATCAGAGTGTGGACTTCCGTCCCAGTCTTTGTCACAGATTTACAAATGGATTGAGAATCTATACTCTGATCATTATAAATGTGTGTATGTACAAGCTCCCAGAAAGAAAAAAACATTGATTGCATCAACAGTTCCCCAGTCATAGCACAAATATGCTTGCCAACCCATTTTCCTGTTTGAAACAAAGGAAGCTCAGCCTGCATTTCATTTGGAAATATTTTATGGTAGTAACAGAATAAATCTGCTCCAAGTGGTGGATGCAGTGTTTGTGCTGGACTGAACAACAGTAAATGCCAAGAAAACACTTGCAAGGAAGGCAGCGACGAACACCAGCAAACAGTGCAAAAACTAAATGTATCGCAGGAAAGTTGCTTCATGTCATCGCAGCAACAATCTGTTGCTGAAAACCTCGGATATTTGCAGATAAGAGGAGAACTGGGATCCGTTAGGAAATGGATGCTGCTGTATCATAACTGTACAACAAGTAAACGCTGTTTTAGAAAATGTTTAATTAGAGAATAAATCTTTCAATCACACATTGATTCATTGTTTTACTGTCCAAAATAGCAGCTCAATACTTTATCAACTGTATCTTTCATGCGCGTGTAATCTCGCCTACACTTGGAATACACACCGGATTAATTAAACTTGCATGGCAGTAAGGGTCAGCGGATCACACGGATGCCAATTCAGTATTTTTCTGTTTGCTTTTCAGACAATTTTAACTCATTTTTTTAAATGAAGCACCTTGTGCAACTCTTAGTTTCTTTCTGCAGATTTGATTTGAGAGTTTATTTGGATATAAAAAGGAAAAGAAGCAAGGTACTGAAGTCATATGAAAGCAAAATGACAAAAATGTCCTTGATAAAAAAAAGCAGAGAAAATAAACTAAGATTTGTTTAATGCCACCCCATCTCCATATTTAAAGTAGAACATAAATCACAAGTATGATTGTCGCTATACATGCAGTCACATTATTAATTCTAAACACAAGGTCGCATTACTTACACCATGAAAATAATAATAATCGTGAAAATAATATACTGTGTAATTGTATATAGATATTATAATAGTTATAGTGCAAACCTCCCATTCATTATTATTAATAACTGTTCTCAGAGCTCCACATTAAATTCATTTTGAAATGCTGCTGCTGGTGCACAAGGCTCCTGTCTGATCTGCTGACGCCAAATGAGCCACCGAGAGTTCTAAGATCCTCTGGGTCAAGTTTGTTTTCAGCTCAAACGACACAGAAGAATCAGTATTTAGCTTTTATTCACCTAATATCTGGAACAAACAAACAGAAAACCGCCTACTTTTAATCAACACAGGTTTTCTTTTTCCTCCTAAATATATATCCTCACCTGTGCATTGATAGTGATGATGATGACTGTAGTGGTACAACCCACAATTCCAGTATAAATGAAACATCATTAATTTGGATTAAAGGAGACTTCTCACTTTCCCCTGCTCTAACAAACAGCACGGAGCTGTAACTCAGCAGGACGTCAAAACAGCCGGCCTGCGACACTTCAGCCTTCTGATAACCTCATGTGATCTCT
>JAVQJG010136446.1:0-12944 GCA_036024015.1 Craterocephalus amniculus | reverse complement strand
ACACACACACACACACGCTGATATATATACACACACATATATATATATATATATACACATTATATTATATATAAATTAAGAGTATATATAGAGTATATATATATAATTAAGAGTATTTGAACCTTGTTGTATCAGGACCTGAATGGTCTTACAGTAAAGTCTCGGAATAGCAGGCTTTAGTATTCCTCACCTCCAGATGAGCTGCGATGGGCTATGCCTGGCTAATCCTCACGCGACCCACTTCTTAAAGGGCGAATACATCACATCGAGTAATCCTAACAACCCTGTCAACATGGCTGAAAGAGAAACGCTTGCTCTCTCTATGCAACAGGTGAGTGAAATACGCAACACACATATGGACTGTTCATGTTATATATACAATGGGTGAATAAAAATTAAACAACTTTTAGACACACATTTATTATAGTAATGTTGATAAAAGTAGATTTAATGGTACAGTACAAAGAAGCGCATTGAAGACAAAATGATCGTGGCAGACATGAGATTACTGTTCATTTTTCCAACCTAAAGCAGCTAAACAATAAGAAATGATCTACGCAAAGACAACCTGTACAGCCAATACACCCACGTTTTTGTTAATGAACATCGTATACACACACACACACACACACACACACACACACACACACACATATCACTCCATACATACATACATACATACACAAAACTATATACATGTGCTTTGCAGTTCATTTGAATTCAACAATTTGTTCACCCATAGAACAGACAAAATGGTAAAAAAAAAAGATAAATATTTTCCCAAAGCTTTTTTTTTCTTCTAGTTCTTCAGTGCCTGAGCTCTCAGTCGGTGCTGCAACAGAAACGAACATCTTGTATGGGTTAAAGGTTGTGCTCGCTGCTCTAAAACTTGTCAGAGGTTAGAGGATGTTAAGGAAAACGCTGTGAAACTGGATGAACCGAGAACATCTGAGGAGGAGGATGGTGAGAGAATGTGACAGACCAGCTGCACACACGCCCACCCTTGATTGGCTGAAACAGAAGAAATCCCTCAGCTCCCAACATGAGCTGCTGTATTACAGATAAACCCGCCTCAGGTCTCCCGGTGAGGTGATGGTGTTGCACTGTGGACACAACTTCTTTGCTCCCTGAAATAAAGCAAAAAAAAAAGTTAGATTTGATTTGGATATTTATGTTTATGTTTATGTGGCATGAGTCAGATGGTTTACCAGCGTTCGCAGCCAACACTCCTCACAGTGAACGTGCCAGCACTGGATGGAGGTGAGCGGGGTTGTGTATGTGTCCTGCAGACAGAAGCAGATGCCACACAGTCATGTGTGAACTGCAGTGCAAAAAGCTGCCACTAGATGTCCACGTAAAGCTAAAATATACAGCAGGAGGCACCACTTTGAAATCTTTATTAAACTCGTTGTACAGTATATAAGGTTTTTCTACATCTATGTCTAATTTTACAATTCTCCATAGATGTAGAAAAGTAAATTTACTTAGTTCAGGGCAAATGTTTCATCATTGATCCACAAGTGATAATATGATGCATCAGGATGCAGAATACAACAATCATCTTTATGTAGATATTTTGTAATAATGAAATTAACTATCCAATTAAATGAAGTGGTGAAAGAAATGTCAGAATCCTGTTACACCACAACACACTATCAAATCAGATATATCTTTTACTCATGCATTAATGTAAGAGGTGATTTGACTGAAATGAAAGCTCACTCTGAGCTGTTTTGCATTCCACTGCAACTGAAAATAATATCTATTGTGAATTAATTAGCTGCTTTTTTACAGATTAAATTTATTGTTTAATCTGTAAATATTTTGTTGAATAATAATAGATGCCAACACCTCTGCTCTAAATAGTCTTTAATGTAACTTACAGCTTTCTTTATATATGTAAACACTACTAAGGAATTTGGATGTTGGCTTTATGGATTTTATCTTAATTGTTTCTATTTATTTCATTCCTATTGTTTCCTGTATTTGGTTTTAAGACGCTTTATAAAAAAGGTTGGATTGGATTGAATAAATGTTTAAGACTGTGCAATATTATTGTTCCCAAAAAGATGATAAGGAAAAACTCTGAGTAAAAACACTGCTGATGATAGTGTAATGTAACGCCTTGAGAAAAGTCTGCTTAGTAACACCCATCCACATGTGAAATATGAGTGAGATGAGAAAATCATGAGGCAAAGACTGGCGTCTCGCTTTAAAAAGCCTGTTTTGTCTCGTCAATGTGCAGCTAATGTGAGGCCTTTTTTAATTTAATAACCATGGCTCTGTGATGTTTATTAAACAAAATAAAAGAATCATGTTTCAATCAAAACGAACTGATCAAATATAAACATTAATTCAATATCTTTATAAAGTTTATTTTGAGTGGTGGACCTGAGGAGCAAAACATTCAAACCGACATGACACGTACATGACATCAACTGAACACAAAACATATGTTTGTGTAAGGTCGTGCTTTCTGTTGGCTTGTGAAGTGCAAAAAGTGTCCTCTTTTAGGTGTTGCTGTTTCTATCAAGTCTACTTCTTACGTTCTTCTTGTTTTGTGATGTTTAAATAGTGTTTATTTTTTTGCTTTAGTGTTACACTAGAATTTTGTATGGGATTATCCCACACCGAGTCTGGTTGTAAGTCAGGTGTTATACATGATGTGTACAAGGTGTAACACAGAACTAATATTCCATGTCTTTTAAAAGTATTTCTTGATAAGCTTCTGTATTTCTATCAATATGCTGGACACATAAATCTACACCAACAGATCATATAAATATCATGCCATATTTATATTCCAGTCAAAGACCATGACCAATAATATTGATTTATTGCCAAAAACAGTGCAGGCCCCTGCAGTAATATCAGCGCTTTCTGCATTACTGCGCTGTTATCGCTCCTTTCTCTCTTTCTGCTCTATTGATTTAATTTGCCTTCGCACTCACCATGCAGATGAGGCATTTAAATCTGTCTCCTTTAGACAGCTGTTTCTCCAAATCTCGTATCCGAGCCTTAAGTGCATCCAGTGTTGTCAGCGTTGAGTCCTCCGAGAGCCTGCACACACACATACACACACATGCACGGTGACAGGAAGGCAGAGGGAAGGCATGTGAGTTGGGCAGACACTGGAGACTCATTTATAAATCGAAGACAGATTAAATTATTCGCTGGCCAACATGGACACTGAGCATGAAATTTAGCAGCAATCAAATTGCCGGCATCGGCTGTCTCATTTATCATAGGCGGAAGGTGGGAGGTGGATTGGGGGGGTGTCAGGGTCCTCGCAGAAAGACACACACACACAATTACAGCAGAGACTGTATGCGCAGACGTACTGTACAGCAGGCAAACGGGACACAATGCATTAAGTGTGATGAAACGTGTGTACATGCCGCCGTCGCCGGCGAGGATCTTGATTGATGATATCATCATGTTGATATTGTGTTTATATCAGGATGGAGCAGGGCAGGCGGCCTGATCCGAAAGAGCAGCGAGACACCTAAAAACACTTTGCAGAGAGCGATGGCTTCACATCTCCAGCTCTGATTTGCTGATTCGCACATACAAAATGTTTCCACCTATCCAGTCGACCAGTACATGACAGGATGAGAAGCCCCTCAATCCTGCTCTTCGTTTTTAAATTGTACTAAGTCTTTTAATCTCTGCGAGGAAGACGTCATGAGACATACAGGCAGCCAGACTTACAACGTCAACTTACGTCTCTATCTCTGTGTTTTTGCAGGTTTTAGGGAGGCCGGCTACGCTGCCCTCCAGTTTCTCGCCACTGCTTGTAGATGGACTCCCTGAGCACGAAAACAAAAAAAAAAGATAAACGATTATATCGTGAAAAAAAATGATCAGGAAGCAACCCAACAAATAATCCTCTAAGATTTGTTTTTCTATGAGTTGGCTCACCATCGTTTGGCCATTTGGACAAGTCCATGCTCACTCTGGAATCGGGTAGCATGCTGCTGAAATAGACAAAAAAAAAAGCATTTAAAACCAAATGAAATACAGAAAATCATTTCATTCATGCAAGGAGCAAGTTTAATGACGTACTTTCCTGTTGTTTCTTTGGAATGTTCCCCTGAACAGGGGATGACATCCGTCTCAGTGTATCTGCAAACTGAGGTCAAGCAAAACACAAATCTAGTAATACTAAATCAACAAACTCATAAATCAGTAAATCAACAAACTTTCAGCTGAAATGACATCTTTCTAAGACATAACTGAAGGTGAGGCAAGGTATGATAGAGAACACTTTACAGTACAAGAAACACGCAGGACCTTTGAAAAGTCTTTCTTTTCTCAGAAGTAAAGCTTATTCTGATTTTGCTTCTGATTCTGAGGTGGCACGACAGATAAACCAAGGCCTCCATTAGCCAGCATCCCAGCACAGACATCACTCTCCCAGCTCATGACACAAAGGTGGAAAAGCAAAAAATAATGATATTCAAGCAAAAATGAGCCTGTGGTGGAAAAGGGGCATATGAGGCCGAGTATGAGTGAAATAGAAGGTGGAGCTATGGGGCCAATTTCAAAGATCAGGGGTGGAAAACTTTATTTCTCTCTCACTGCCTGTGTAATAAACCTAACTCTTAAACTTTTCCTAGTTCTACAAGTTATAATGTGGCTCAGGGGCACAGATGGAAGTCCTGACTCTCACTGAGGAGAGAAAGGGCGGGACCAACAACAGACCACCATCCTCATTGATAACTATATTTAGATTTCCACAACAAGCCTCTCAGATAAAAGCAGGATCTGCACAAAAAATTTGTTATTTAATAAAAATACAAAAAGTGTCATTTAAAAAAGTTTCAAAGAGACATTCAAATTCAAGAGGCCACTCTGCATAAGTCTGACTGAAACTAGTTCTCCTTCATTTCTGTTTCTTCAAACTGGATAAACCTGCAGACCTGAGAAGGCTTTCAAAAACACCAGACTATCATTTACAGTTTTGCTTACATTGGAGTAAAAGTTTTGATCTTTAGCTCACAGTATAGTGAAACTTAATGAAATCAGACCTCAGACTTCATTTTGTTCGGTCTGGCCATGCAGCTGTGGAGCTGTTAATGAATAAATATTGTGAAGTGTTACCGACTGTATTAACCAGGTTCATGCACAGTTATTTTCCAGCAACTTAAAACTATTGCAGCAGCTGTGCTCAACCCAACCCTGAACACAAAAAAACAAAACCTACAGATGATTTTAGGAGCAGGGGTCTGTAACAATTACAAACAATAAATGTGAAACAGGGTAAATCCTTAATAATAAAAGCCTTAGAACTTAAAAGTCCCTTTTAATATTTTATACGTGATTCTTCTCATTTCTCTACATCTAAGCCCACAGTGAAATCCCCCGTGTCAGAGTGAAAAGGATACTGTGCTCTGCCATACTCTAGAGTATCGTCTCCATCCACATCCAGGTCTGCATCGCTGTCCCGACACTCATTAGAAGTCGTGCTCACCAGCATTGCACCTGATGAAAGAATTTCATAAACGGAAATCTTATTTTAGGAAAGAAACAGGAGAAAAAAAGGGCCCATCTTATATCTGTCAACTCTCTGCCCCTCTGTTTGCTTCTGTCACTCAGCTTGTAGCATGTTTGCAGGTCAGAGCGTCTGGTAAAGGAAACCGTTACTTTTAAGCTCACCTTCCAGGCATCCTGCTTTGCTGTAATCGGGACTGAAAAGTTCAGTGGTTCTTCAACTGCCACTCAGTCACATTATTCATCCTCCACTGAGCAAGATCACACACACGGGTACCTCGATGGCACACACACAAGCAAACACACACATTTTGCTTACCTTTAAACCCTATAGTTGGCAGCTGTATCCTTCTCCTCTCATTCCACTCGTCCTCCAATCGCACAGAGTCTGCTGAACTCTCCTAAACACACACACACACACACACAAATATATACACAATGACAGAACATCACTATCCGGATGAATATGCCGTATGCCTCCCACAGCCAGCAGCCACATATCTGCGTCTGTGTCTTTATAGCTGTGAACCAACGCCGCTGGTGTTTTCACATGGATACACAGCCAGCTGACAGTGATCCTGATGCCACATGAACAAAGCCGGTCACCAATGCCTCCATGTTCGGACCGCTGACATTCTCTCAACCTGAGATCAGCCTGCTTGTCCGTTACATATATTCATCTCAGGTTACGGTACAAATGTCAGGAAAATGCAGACTTTCAGAGGAAAAGAAAGAGTTGAGGGCCTACCTGTCCTTCCTCTGGCTTCCTCCTCTTCAGCTTTCCGATCCTGACTGGAAACAGGAAGACAGAGAAGAAAAGATTGTCTGTTAGAATAAAGTGGGTTTCACTGCTGCGCTGACTGCATGAGATGTTTTTTACATTTAACATATTTATATTTGTGATTTCTAGAAATTCTCTTTTAAAGTTTAATGTGTGTTAGTCACATGAAACAGGTCATGTTTGGGTGGTGGGCTGCAGAACTTGTGTAAAAGTTCAAATGACATTTGTTTTAATATTTGTTAAATGATGCTATACATTTGTATTATAGCAAAATGAAACAAATACCCACTAAAATATTATGTATATTACATATTATAGTTCACACATATAAACAGAAAAGCAGTTCCCATCTTTTAAAAGTTAAAGATTTGGGTGTATTTATTAATGAAGACATTGATTTTATTAACAGAAAAACAAACTAAAATAAAAATAACCTTTGTCATGTATTTATCTTTTTTTAAGAACGTCTAAGTTAATTGAGAAAGTACATATGGATCACGTGTTTATAGCACTGTGTAAACATTGTGGATATTTAGCTGCCACATCCATCTATGGTCAACACAAACTGCAACAATTTCAACATTACTGTGACAACAGTGATTCTCATAAATAACTTAAACAAAGACCAAAAAACCACAGAGCAGACATCATTTGTCAAAAATAAAAACAAAGGCCTATAATTTGTTCACAAATAAACAAAAAATTACCTTAAAATCAACAAAAAACACCAAAAGCTCCCATTACTGAGACCAGCATATTTCATATTTATTTACATTTTTTACATTGCTGGAATATGAATAATACAAATAAAGTTGAATACAGTAGCAGGTAAAGCTGAGACTTTATTTATTAGCCCTTTTATTAGTTAGTTAAATAACATTTTGCATCTTTAATATTTATATTTAAAATTTATATGACAAACGAAGATTAGCAAATGTTCTCAGTGTAATGTGGAAAACATCCAATTTTTTTAATATTAATGGAGAAAGTATAAATCAGAAGAAAACAGAAACCTACTAAGAACATCTTATAATTATGAAATAGCTTCCATAAATAAATTTATTTGCTTTCTGTGCCTGAAAGCTGAATTTATCATTATCTGTTTTATATTAGGGAAAGTCTGAATACAAGGTGGCTTGAAACAACACATGTGAACATGTCTATTTGACAGGCTCTCGCAGGCACATTGGTTTAAAAACAAAAAAAGACTAGACAGCTACTCATGCAGCACTGAAAGAACAAATATAATTTCACAAAAAGTCCTGAATTTATATGTAGAACCTTTGTGACAAATGGCAGCACATATTTCCCTGCAGATTGTCTCAACTCTGGGGGCAAATCAGATCTTCCTTCCCCATCCTGTCATGTCACTGGCATCCTCCCACGCTTTCCGTGCAAATATAAAAGTTAACATGTCAGAACACAAACTGCACCTCTTCTCCCACCGAGCCCCGACTGACTGCAGAACACACACATGGGGACATTAAGTTTTAGGGCTTCTAATTCCAGCTAGATGACAGCGAGTCCTGAGACAGCAGAAAGTGTGTGTGTTGAGGTGTGTGCGGAGGTTTGCACACACACAGAGCTGGTGGCCGTGACCCGAGTGCCGCCGACCCAGCAAACATAATGAGGGTTAAAGAGATGGTCATAGATGAGAATGAGCTCATCAAACTGAGAGGAAAGAGAAAGAGACAGTGTGAGGTTGATTAATCAACGGAGAAGCACCTCCTCCCCACTTCTTTCTTTTTCCTCCCTGACGTGCATTAGAAGCTCATTATGCCGTCCTGCTAATAAAGGCTAACAGACCTCGACAGCAGCAGACCTACTGTAGGTAGGAGCCAGCAAAAAACTGGGCCATCTCAGAGGAAATAATAAGAAGTGTGTGTGAGTTACTGTGAGGAAGCTGGTCCTCAGCCTCATGTCTAATCAATAAGTGTAACTTTACACTTACACACACAGTTATTGTGGACACTACTGTATTTATGGCACCCCTTTTATAAACGGTACTAATCATTGACCATTCATAAACTTATTACCTAGTGTTTCATAAATAATTTGTACAAGCCTTATAGAGCAGTGTAAAGCAGCTCATAGGGACTCGTTTCGGAATAAAAAGGTTGTAAAAAAAAAACAACCCATTGGCTTCTATTCATCCTTTATCCCCAGCTTTGCTGCAGAGATTAATGCAGCAGAGATTAATGCAGCAGCTCTTTATGCACGACATTTACAGCTGCTAGTCTGTAAAAGTAAGTGTCATGTCAGGGTACGTTTAACATCGAGTAAAGATGATTTTAATGACCTGGCTTCTCAATAAAACTACGTTTCACTAAAAAATACTTTTTTTTTTAAAGAAGCGTGCTCTTGACTGAACTGTGATAGTTAATCAAATATCCACTACAACTGGATTAAAAAAAAGAAAAACTCAACAGACCCAAGTCACAACAGCTCAATAAAGATCGGTAAAAGAAAAAAAAACAAAAATAATGAGTCTAAAAGAAGTTTTATGTGGGTCAACCTGAAAGATTCTGTGCTAACTCAGTGCACGGCTATAAGGTAGATTACACTTACATGGAGCTGAGGCTAATCTGATATCAACCACTAATTATATCTGACTATCAGTTACTAATCTAAATGGTCCATTAACAGATTATTCCAGTGCCGATGGAAAGCTGAATGTGCACGGCAGCAGGAGGTGACTCACACCAGAAACTGTGCTCTATTTTTAAGAAAAGCAAAACCAAATTGTTTTGTTTTTTGTTTTTTTTAAAAGTGAGTTCAAATGCAGGCCTTGGCAGATCAACACGATGGTTGGAAAGAAAAAAGAGCTTCTCTGTGTTTCTTACCAGCTTGTGTGCAGTCTAGGTGGGCTCCTGCGCTGTGTGGGCGCAATGGGTTGGATTTGACGTAGCACCTGCACCAGCAGAGGTCATCGACTGTTAACATATCAAGAGGTCAAAGTTGAAAGGTTAATAGCTCCTCTGCTCGTGTGGGCGCTAGGCCGGTGGAGATGGTGTGGGAAAAATGAGGAAATATCTGAACCGCTGGTGGAAAAATAGGCTTTGAAACAAAACACATGACTGGGGGCATGAGTTTGAACAAAAACAAACTCTTCACTTTTTAAGTCCTTTACATTTAAAGTTACTCAAAAGTGCCGACCTGTGTTAGCGGCTAACTGACTCTCCAGCAGTGAAACACAACATTTAGACCACCATGCATGCATCAACTTACCACTTAGTCTTGTGTGTCTGTTAGCCCGGACTCGGAGAAACGTCTGCAACAAAGAGAATGGAAAAAAAATTGATCATTAAAATTTTGATCATGTAGACTTTAAATTTAAAATTCAGCTTCTTTTGTTTGCACTGATATTACAGTTTGCATCTTCAATTTCTCTATCACATTTTCCTCTTTCTTAATATTGTGTTTTACATACTGCGTAAATAAGGTTTGCTTTCCAGAGGTTCCTACTAAAACATAATATCCTAATCAGTTAGAGAGCATATTTTACGGTTTGTAAATCTCTTTAAGTCAAACGTGTTTACATGAGTTTGAGCTGACTCCTTATGAATATGTTCGTTTAAGTTGAGTGTTGAATGTTGAATGCAGGGTTTGCTCAACCCCAGGCCACAACACTGGTGAGTCACAACAAGGGAAAAGTTTTTATGATGATGGTAATTGTCCAAAGCATTTAATGTACTGAACATAACAGAACAAGCTGTGAGTCTGAGGGGAAACTGCTCAAGTAGGAAGAATGTGTGAGAAATATTAAGTGAATTAAGATTTTTTTACAGAATTAACCTTCTAAATTGAGAAAAGGTTGTTTTATTGGTAGATTGTTTTTCTACTTTTTGTAATACAGCCTCACAGTTTATTGAGAACACTGTTATGAAAAGTTACATTGTGATTTTTAGTGTTTGTTTTACTTTTCTTTCAGCGTGTTACAGAGCTCTTTGTACATTTTAACGTTAGTAACCCTGCAATCCTGAACAAAACACGTCATTTTCTGCAAAAGAAAACACTGGCCCTGATTTTCCGGGGATGTTTAGATTGTGGGAAAATCATATAAGCATGTAACACCTTTGCATAATTGTCGTTTTTTTGCCAAGTTTAAAAAACATTTGCCCAGGAATCTGATTTGGTCATTTTTACCCATGATCAGAAACTCCAAGCAAATTTGACCTTTTAACAGTGGTCTTAAAGTAACATGAAACAAAACTGAATGCTTCAGACAGATGGTGACAAGAGCTGCGCTGATGTACAACACAGTTTCATATTTTACATTTAAATAAACTTCCCAGCTATTAGTAACGTTTTAAATTGTACCTGGTATCGGTCTGAGTGGGCTTCCTCGGACGGTCGAGGGGGAGAGGCAGGAGAGCCTCCTTCCCGCTTGATATGCAAAGACAGAGATAGCGACTGGACAAAAAGAGGAGAAGCAGAACTTTGTTCACACACAGAGGAGCACTCAAAGGCAGGATGAAGCCTACCATGAAGATGTCACCGCTATGCTCACCTTTGGCGTCCGTATGAGATGGTCGTGCTGCACCTGAGTGGAACTACATGAAAAAGAGAAACAATAACACAGAAGCTTATATGCCGACCTAAAAGGAGAAAGCTAGACTGGCTAGCTAACAGAGAAGCACAATATTGCCTCTGAAATGTCACCATGTACAAGATCTTTGCTTTTATCATGTCTGGATTTCTATCTGAATCAACAAATAACCTCATTTTACTCTTTTACACCTTATATTGCCCACACAGATATACTAACACACACACATACGCAGCCACACATTGTCCTTGTGGGCAAAGTTCAATTTGAAACCATTACTGTCCACGGAGCGGTCGTTAAGCAGATTTGGAGTGTAATGTCTTTATTGGAGGAATCATTCTTCTGGTCTAAGCAGCAGGTTATGTGTGTTTGCGTCACCATATTTGTATTTCAGTCTGTGTGAGTGCATGTACGTGTGTGTGCGTTGGACTCAACGCAGCCATTAGAAGGGCATTATCCGCCCGCTGTATGAGCTGTCGCCCCGAGGCCGGAGGCTGTAATGTGAAATATGTAGAGAACAATGAGGCAGCTTGTAAACACTGCACACAGGTGACAGAGAAGATGGCAGGTATCACCTGGGGAAAATAAAGGAGGGGCTTTCTCAATACAAAATCTGTCAAAATTAGTTATTTCCAGAGAGCTGAACAAAAGAGAAAGCCTGGGATGCAAAGCAGGAAGAATGCAGCGAATGGTGATATAGAGGAATTGTAAACTGGAGATGAACATGTGACCCTTGAGGACGAACATGAATGAAGCCTCAATGAACTGATGTCAAATTAAGAAAATAGATGATAACGAGAGTGTTCTGTGTTTGTGGCTTAAGCAGATGAGAGGAAAATACCTGATCTGTAGCTGAGCGAGTTTCGCTAACTCCTGCTCCATGTGTTCCTGGAGCTCTCCGGGTCGCAGGATGGCCTGGCAGACTGGACATGCTGGGGACTGACTGTCATACAGACCCTTCACTTTGCCTGGGAAGACAGAGGAATTAAAAAGTTAGGGATGCTTTTTATGACATCTGGACTCCGATTAGTAATTCTACCACTTTAATGATTCATTGTTTTCTTATCTGAGAAGCATCAGCTGCAATCTTTCTACTCAACAAACTCTGTGGTTGTTTAATCATGCAGAAGTCACTTCAGAGGCGTGACTCTGGAAATATTTCATAGACATGTTTTCTGTTGCATGTCAGCATCATCATGTAACATATTTGCATGGTTGCTTCTCTGTGATTAATTTGGCACAAAGCATGAGAGTATTTTCTGTGCGGCATCGTTTCGCACCAATCAGCTGGCCAGGGTCTTAAAGATTCTGCAACGTAAACAAATGTAATGTAAACTTACTGGAATAAGTAAGGTTAAATTAAATTCATGTGTGAGAGATGTTTGCTTTTCATAAACGGTAGTAGCTCATCCCTGGTCATGTTTAATTATCAGATTTTGCTGATATCTGCCAGGTTATGCTAGTAATTGAGAATTGGTTCTCAAACACTTTACCTTGTAAAACAAACAAAAAAAAAACACACAGCAGGGCAGCTGCTTAATATACCAAAGCTGAAGGTTTGGTAGAAGTAAGGTGATCATGGTGACACTTAAAAGCCTATTTTGTCTGTTTTACAAGGGTCAGACTGACCAATCAGAGGTTAGGTTTGAGCAAAACGTGAAGCTGGACTCAGTAGCTTTTGCTAGCAATGACTTTTAAAATTTCCAATGGCCACTAGCAGTCTACTTGGCTGCTTATGAACACTGTAAGTTCTTATATCCGGATATCCTGATCCCAATAAAAATTCTAAATCTAATGTATTATTCTACAAAGAGACATTAAGCTTCATCCGTATAAGAGACAGAAGATAGAAAAGTAAAAAGTTCAACATTTGTGACTATATAGTGTAACAGAGGAATACAGAAGAATTAAATATAAATATTTATAAAGTGAAATGTCTGAAAGTCCTTCAGTAGATAAACTGAGTTATTCGCTCATCTGAGAACAGTGCTAAGTGTGTTTATTTGTGTTAATTTGAGCCATCTGTGCTATTGACAGTGTTACTGAGAGTAAAATAAGTTTTAACACACACACACACACACACACACACACACACACACACACACACACACACACACACAC
>JAVQJG010136434.1:0-10891 GCA_036024015.1 Craterocephalus amniculus | reverse complement strand
TACTTTTGAAACTTAATATGACATAAATGAAACACTGATTTTCGTGTACTTTTCACCAAGTTCTGCTCCCCTGTGCTCCATCCAGGAGCCACTTCTGAGTTTTTCCAGCTGTAAGAGTTCATCTTGTGAAGAGAATCTCCTGCTGTTTTTAGTCTGTGTGAACAGACAACAGAAGAGGAAGCCAAACTATCCCGATATTCTTCAGAGTTCATGTGTGAAACTGGCTTCTGTGTTGCTTTACATTTCCCCCATCCTGGTCCCTGGGGCCCCGGCCTTTCATGTTTTAGATGCTTCTCTTCTCTAAAGCTATATCATCATCCTTCATCGAAGATGAGCTGAAAGATGAGCCATAAATACCCGCTGCATATCTTGCATTAGTTTTGATGATGTTACACAAGTTTACTCCCTTTTGGCTTTTTTAATGGAAGCGTTTCTTTTACTTGTGGCCCTCAGTTATTTACTGACTCCCTAAACAGAAAGTAAAGAGACTTTAAAGTAAACTTTGAGATTCCTGCTGTAAATGCAAAAAGGACGGATGCATCTGACTTAGGTTAATATTTGTTAGACACCACTTACACCAAAACATCATGGCATCACATGATTGGCAATCAGCTGGAAGGATTATAAGAAATGTTGCTATTTGCAGGATGCAAGATTTCATGGATCTGCTCCTTTCTCAAGGGAAACAGATCTTTATTTTAGCAAGGCTTCCAACTGTGGTCACCTTGAAGCTTATAGGATCACGAACGATAATAAAATAATATATCTTTTCAGGCTCCTACCAGCTGTTTTTACGAACTGACTCCACTGCAATGATTTGATGTGTTAAAGTCAGATAGAAGTTTTAAAAAGGCCCAGAAATGTTTCTCATCATGACTTATATGGTTCTGCACCGTGTGGTACAACAGGATAAAACTGAAAGTGTGAACAGTACAGCTCAGTCTACCATCAGATATTAGAATGCTGTGACCCTTTAAAGCCCTAAAAAAGATTGTTATTTGGTCTTTTAACAGTATATTTAAAAAAATTAACAGATTTTTGGATATTTACCGGTTACTGTACTTGTATATGTGATATGTCAACCCTTACAGAAGCACCACATGAATTTCACATGTGGTCGTATCATGTAGTTTTGGAACATTTTCATGTTAGACACATGTAAATCCCATGCAAACCATGTGTCAATCACATGTGATTCACATGTATTTCACATGTGGATCACATGGAAATGTTACAAAAATCACATTTTTGAATAAGTGGTTCAAATTTACGTCCATGTGGAGCACATGTGGTTTTTCTATAAGGGAAAAGAATTGTAGCACAAAAAAAAAACAAGTATCAGATTGTATCATGGTTTTGGAGCAAGATTTTTACCATACAGTGATGCAAAAGGTCTCAGAAACTGTGTCCATCAAAGATAATACAGCATTTAAGGGTCAAGCATTTTAATTTGGGCTTTGTTGTTTTTTTAGAAATACTTACTTGCAACCTGTGACCCTGCATGTCAAAAGTGAAACCAGCGGGTTCCCTGTGTGATAAAACGTGATTCATAAGCCACCAGTGTGGACACAAACATTAACATAAATTATTAAAAAAGTCTTGATTCTCTTCACTTGTATCAAGAAAGAGAAAAAAAATCTGATTGCAAATGTAACATGCCTATAAAGCTTCACCGCATCTTGGTACTAAATCACAGATACAAGCTTGTCATGAAGCCTATTCCAAAGCATGTATAACCCAACAAGACATTTCACTTTTTACTTCTGTCCCTTTGCCACCCTTCTTTAAAAATATGAGTTCACATTGTCATTTATACTTCATACATAATCATGTTTTCAACATCTACCTTGGAGCTGCCAGCGAACAGCTATAAATACACATACTGTATATCCTCTGTGATATTTTTGATGTCTATAAATTTGCATTTCCTCTTTAGTCACCTGCATAAAATATTCCACCTAGGACATTCAGGAAAAAAGACTACAGCACTTTCTAGAGACTGAAAACTACCTGAATGCGGGAAAACTAGGCAGCGCAGAGCAGAGAAAAGCTTATAAATTAGATATGAAAGAATGATCCTATTTTATCCTATCGTATAAAATCCCAGCATAATTATGTATAGATGAGGTAGTGGTGACCTTGATGGTTTGGATATTCCTCTGCGTGAACTCAATTTACAGCACAAAGAATGCTGCTTGAAATAATGGAGGAAAATGATTCCTGTGGATATATGACTTCCCCCTTTGTCATGAGATAGCACTGAGCTGCAGAGTAGAGATCTTTGCTGTTTTTTGGGCCAAACTATGTTTTATGATCATGTTTTCATCTAACATGACTAACATGTGCTGCGCGGTTGGTGTGTGCTGGTTTTTTTCATGGGCTGCCGTGCCTTCTGAGCGAACGTCTCCTCTTTGGCGTCATCTGTTAGCACAGAAGACTGTGCTAACATGTTCTTTTTAGAGAGAGAAGGCTTTTGTCTTGCAACCCTTCCAAACAAACATTAATATTTAACGTGCTAACAGAGGCCTTGCATGTTGCTCTTGGGCGGTTTGCAATTTCTTTGACTTCAGGCTGAACTTTGTGGGTTATCCACTCCTGGGAAAAGCATGTTTTATCTGTGTTGTTTTCTCCTGTGAATGACATGTCACAATATCGAATGATGGACTCAAAATAATTGGGAAGTGACCTCATAACCTTATCTTTATTTGCAAGGGACGTATCAACATAAATAAAAATGACAAAACATAATTGTGCAGGGATAGCATACAGTAGCAGCTAATTTCTACATTGATGGGCAGCAATATTTATCCCACTCTTGCTCAAAATTCCAGGATTTTGCTAAGATCTGACATTTTTTTGGTGGTTGTGCACATTGCAATGTAAATGTGACTCCTGCGTGAAGAGTTTTCAGCCCTGAAGTCAAGATCGATGCTACGTTTATAGAGTTAGATATGCCTCATCAGCACGTGTGTTTTGATGTTGTTCAGTCACAGCCGATAAAATATGTTTAATATATTGTTTTAAATTGGATCTTGCTCCTCTAGTAAAAAACAAAAAAGATACTAATCTGATTTAGTGGCCTCGGTCAGATCTGAAAAAAACAAAACAAAACAATAACACCACAATATTCACGTAAAGATAAATATGTATGGATCATATATGAGTATAAAAGTTAGATTTTGCCTGCGGTGTAAGCTAAGCCTACGACCATTGTTGATGTCTTTCCTCCCCGGCTCCACAGTAACATACAGAATTACTTGCTTATGATCAGTTATGCACGTGCATTTCATTAGCAACGATTAATTACCACCTGTGGAAGAGCTAAGGGCGTATTTAGCCTTCCATGCACTTTAACAAACCAAACCAGAGCTGAACTCTGAGCACTGTGGTTGTTTAGGCTTGAACGGTGTATATCCATTGTGAAATGAGTAGACCTCTGCGACCATAAAGTCTATTTGAATACTTTATGGGTCGTAGTAAAGGATTTGTTAAGAATATTGTTACTGGTGAGAAATAAGCACAGATAAAAAAAGTTTGAACCTCACCTAAAAAAAACAAAAAACAACATTTTCAGGATGAATCTGAGAATCCCTAAAGAATTATATCTATGTGAACATTACCTCTGCAAAGCCCAAGTTCAGTTCAGGCGAGGTCTCCAAAATGGCCATTTTGGCACAGTTTGGCACCATCTGTTCTCAAAGTCCCCAACTGGGTTTTAAAAGTTTAAAACAAACACACTGCCATCTTTCTCTCATTTTTAGTCCAGTGAAACAAAATTCTAATCTGAAGTCCTGCACTGATGTGCAGCAGATCCACTAAAGCTAAGCGAAGCCTTGCAGGGTCTTATGAAAGCTGAACATGGCCTACTCATCTTTTTTCCTCCTTTTCTTATTCATAGTTGTGGGAAGGGGTGGGGGTGAAAAAATGCGCTCAGTGAAAGAGATCAGAAATATCCTCACAACCTTCTACAATTATTTTCAATAAGATTAGAAAAAAAAGACGGGAACTATGAAGAGGTTCAGTCAGCCTTTTGTAGACAAGAGGCCGATCTTTGACTAGATATAATTTATTGTACTTTCAAATAAAGCTAAAGGGCTTTATTAGTATTTATGAGCCGTCTTTGATATGTAATTTACCACTCAGACTGTTTTATTCCTTTTTGGATTAGGAGACACCAGTGGGACTCCTCTGCAGCGGATACTTTCTTTATTTCAAACGTCTTTGGGAAGACGATTATATTATTCATCAAACACATCTGAAATCAGCAGGAGGTTGTTTCCATGGTGATTTTGTAAGATTTACTTAATGTCCCAGTTGTCCCGCCCGATCAGGATTGTTTTTTAAAAAAAACCCTCCTGCTGTCTTCTACGTAACATCAGCTGAGGCCTCTAATCCCGCCTGCACTGGCACCAGCCGCCCTGAAAAACTCAGGGACCAGAAAAGAAATCAGAAATTCTGCGACGACCTTACTCCCATTTACAGTAAGATGTGGAATAGATGGTTCAGCAGGAACCTAAAGAAAGTTTTTACAGCTCGGTGAGTCACAGATCCTCTCTTGGATTGAAGTGCTGACAGGAGCATTAAGAGATCGTAGCCTGAAAAACAAACCATATCCAAAATAGAAGTGTCGCCTGCCCACCGCTCTGCCAGACATAGTGTGCCGGCCTGGATCTCAAGAAGAGCGCCAAGGCCGAGCCTTGATATCTTACACCTAAAGTTAAGCAGACTCCCGGGACGCTCGCAGCTTCGGTTGTGGCTTGTTGTTGGTGGTTTCGGAGAGATGATAGCTGTCAAGATGATGTCCTCATCCATTTCTGTGGCTCAGGATTTTAATACGCTTTGCTGCCCCGACTCTACATCCCTGGCAAAGTGAAGGCCCGAGACAAGTTAACATTTGAACACGGCCCCAACGACGGCGCAGTGAATGATTGAAATAGCTGCTTCAGACGTGAACGCTGCTAAACCTAAATTATTGCTGCACAGCTGTGCTTTAGTTTATCCAGCAGAAAGAAATTCATGCCTAATCTACCATCTCATTAGAAACCCCTGAGCCTCCAAAGTAACCTAGATTTGGGATCCTGCAACTTTGATGTACTTATCCTATCAAATGCACATTTGTCTTGAGGCTGCCCCATTCAGAAAATTTAGAGCTCAGTTATTCCTCACGATGTTTGAAAATTGTACTTATATTTATCTCAGCCTCACCGCCTGTGTAAACCTGGCTCCTCTGATTCGTGCAGAATTCCCCTGTTGAAATCCAATATTCTCTTCTGCCAGAGGCAGTCCCTGCAGAAATCACAAAGACGTGCAGCAAGCAGGGTTGTCCTCATGTGTTTTCCCCTCTGTGGGATCTTGTAAATGTGTGTTTGTTATTCAAATTAAACAGTTTATTTCAAAAATGTATTTTTTTGTAGATTATTTGTTGAAGTTTTCTAATAATTTCCAGTAAATATATGAGGATATATGGAGGGTGCACTCCTAATGGAAGGGTACATTGTTCACGAATTGAAAAATCCTGTATTCTAGATTAATTTACTGATAAACAAATGCCTTTAGTTATGTAAAGAAATGATTATTAGCCATTTTCTCCTGAGGATTCAGATCACACGATGCGGCTCTTTAAACAGTTTACAGTCTCAGCCTTTTAAAGCCGTGACGGTGCAAACTCTGCGGCGTGATATGAAATAATGAGGATGTACAAATTAATTTGCATAACTGTTGTTTAATTGCAGCAGCCAAGGGCGATGATGCTGCAGCAGCCCCTGCTGGTAAGTACCTTCATGACACTGAAGCTGAACCCCCTGCGAGCCGGGCTCCGGGGAGCCTGTTGAAATTTGAGTTATGCCGAGAGTAACGAGCTATTTTAGGGTCAACCACAGTGACCAGTGAAAACAAATATTTAGATAGGAATAAGCTCAAATTCCTGATGTATTTCCCTTCTCTCGTTTTTCAGACAAGGGTAAGGAGCACACACTCGATGTCATGACTCTTGTCATTATCGTCCTCCAGACCGAAATAAGCTGTTTCTTTCTGCTCGTTCAGAGAAGCCAGCAGAGGAGGAGGGTAAGACAGATGACATAAACACAGAAGCCGTGAACTTCTGTGGTGATGCGACTGAGTGTGGAGATGCATGATCCCCCACTGTGCTGCTGCTAAATGCATCACACACACACACACACACACTAGTGACTGCTCATTGTTCTTTATATTCTTTTATTAGCGCCAAGAGTTCATTTTTAGAACCAGAAATTAAATCAGCAGCAAAAAAAAGAACAAAAAAATCGTCAGGGAGCAAAGAAGGTGTTTAATTTATGGGCAAATCTCACAACGTATGTATAAATCTGAGCGTGTCTGTTTACACGACTTGACTATTTTAGCTCGGCTATATTAATCCTGCTAAATGCATACAGCGAATGCAAATTTATCTTTCACATTTGTCCTTCAACCACCACTGCAGAAGTTTCTAATGAGCATTGTTAAATCATGTGGGTGTAGATAACAGCTGAAGACTTCAGGCATCGCCATTCCCAGCTGAATTAAAGGCAATTACAAAGACGAGTTCATCGCATAAACAAAATGTGCTGCGAACTTTGTGAGAATGATTGATTGACCATCTGGTTATTTCATTTTGACAGTAAGATTTTATTTGGATAGCCATCACATCACATTTATCGGTTAAATTCTAAAAGCCGGAGTCTTCCTGCCTACATCTAAAAGCCATCAGGGCTTTTCATTGACCACAATTCAAACACCTGAAACAATGCAAGTCTTTAATTTGTTTCAATTGGCTTGTTTATGATGACACTGCTGCTTCGCAAGCCACAAAAACCCCGCATGGAAGTTGAAGCGTATAATCAGGACATAAACGATCCCTCCTAACTATTTATTGTCATATTTCTTTAAACGTAGAAGCACTTTGAGGTAGGTGGGCTCACGTTTTATTATTTTGGAAGGGAAAAGAAGTGCCTACCATCTGCCACAGCCTACATTTATAATCTACACTAGAGTGCTTTATTATCGTTTTTCAAACAATTTCCTATATTTTCTCTGAGCCTGACATTTGGCACTAATTAGTCTGCAGATAAATTGTTGTCGATGCAGCCGGAGGCATCGTACACCCCTGGGATTTGTCAGATTATGGAGATTCCCGTGCATTTCTGAACAGCTTCAGTTCTAAAAGTAGTTATGGTCTTACCTGCAGCAGGAAGCAGTCAGACTCCTCTTAGATTAGAGAATCAAAAGCTTACTTGATATGAGAGCTAAATCTAAAATAAGCAAAAGACAGAATTTTTCCATTTACAAACAAGCCCACATTAATTGTTTTACATCATGCCACTCATGCAACTGTGTCACTTTTTTCCCAGAAAGCAGACGTGTTTGGGCTGAATCAGGGCTACTTTTGTGACTTATGGCTCAGTTACAGTACTGGAAAGGGCAGTGTGGACCACATACAGCCCAAATGTCTGTTGTTGGGGTGGATGTCACAGCGGGATGAGATGACCCAACCGCATGGAATCAAGCCAGAAGGCAGACAGGAGTAGGAACAAACTGAATGAATATTGGACTTACTGTAGTGAGACTGGAGAAACGCTACAGGGACTCACACCAGGGAAACCCAGCAGATGATCTGACAGACACCTGCCTGCAAGTATAAATACACTGAGGACAAGAAACAGGTGAAGGGAGTCGGCTAATTAAACCCAGGTGGACAAGAAGTGGTCCAAATATGGAAAGCCTTCTACATGGCCTTTTCCTCGTGCGCCACATGTGGCTGTGATGTTGTTGAGTTTGGGTCAACGCTGTAAGTCAGGGTAAATAAAAATGCATATTTGGGCCAATATCTCCATAATGTGACAGCTGAATGATAGAAAGGGTAACTGCATGTTGAGATAAAGTTGACCTGCAACTGCACCTGGAAAGGGAGTTTGCTTAGGCCATTTTAATTTGATTCAGGTGTGTTGAATTAGGAACACCAGCATCCAGCAAACCTGCTGGATTGCAGCCCTCACAGGACAGAACTGAGCATCAGTGGTGTAGAGCAACAGCTGTTCAATCCAAACAGAAAAACCAGACAACCAGCAGCTACACAAAAAATAACCTGCAGCATCTGCAAGAACAAAGCTGACAATCATCCGGAGCACCGATAAAAAACAGACAAGATGGGACAAAAACATCATGAATCACCACAACATCAGCAGCACAAAAAAATAAAACATGAATAAATACATGGGTATTGATGATCCAAAGATCCTGACACACAGAGAATGTATCCACAGAAACACCTTGGATCAATAGATATTTTAAATGTAGGCAACATATGAACTGATCCCTTTTATATCTATGAAGAATTCAAACTGTCCATGAAGTGCCTTGCCACTGTAAAATCCGGAGAGCTCGGCTGCAGACAGCCGATCGTGCAGAAATGTGATATATGTATGCAGAAACATACATCACATTACTGTACTTCAACATAATATACGTAGCTATACAAAGTCTTCAGTAATTTATGATCAGCAAATCAATTTTTCATTCCTATGAAACTCAACTTATTCTTATTTCCCTGTAATTTTCTTGAATAACAAAGTTGGCTCTGTGTTTAAATCCCTGAAGTAAGAAGCTGAGTGATCCGACAGAAGCTGAAGTGAATGTGTCTGAGACTGGTTGTTCTTCGGTATGAGTGTTATGTTTATAAAACCAGAGAGTTTTCCTGCAGATTGCAGAGTGATGCCATTTAGAGGAACAGCAGATTGATTAAGAACAGCAGCTTGTTCTTCCTGTTTTAGTTTTCAAATCCTGACCTTTCAAACGATATCCATCGCAGATGGTAATACAGCCAAGTAAAAGAGGGAAACGATGGCGTGTAGGTGGAGCAGCCTGACAGCAGAGCAGCTACATAAAGTGTGATCTGCATTTAATGGTATATATGCATAAATCAGGCAGAATCATGCAGTGGGATTTTTTTTGTCAGGCAAATTCCCTCAGCCGGTTTCACATTATGAGTAATAAATAACGAGTCTCCTGAGAGGTAATGGCTTTTAGCTGTATGCATACATGTGAGTGCTGAATCTGTGCAGTTCTGGTTCACCTCGGCGGAGTTAATGTTCTGTCATTTTATAGAGCGGCTGGAAAAGATAGCACGAGCAAGAAAGCCCATGACCTATCGCTCCCAGTGTGTGAATGTGTGTGTGTTTGGGGTGTGCATAAATGAATTACTTTCTACAGCTCGCACTGAGTGATAGAATGTGTGCATGTATGTGTGCATACATGTGCAATGATGGAGCAGAGCAGCCTGTTTTATTAACACTACAACTCATTTGTGGTGATTTGCGTTCGTCAGTGAGGATTGCTCAGTAACATGCGTTCATACCCCAAAAGAGTCTTTTTGTAAGTAATGATCCTGCAAATGAAACATAAGATTTGACCTGAAGAATGGCTTCAGTCTGCTCTGAACTTCCTGATGTTCTGTTTAACCTATTATCGCTCATCTCTTAAGACAAAGAAGCAATTTTCCTCCCATATTCTCATTCCAACATAAACACTAACTCTCAAAAATTGCCTTTACTACCTCTCGCTGATGTTTTCTGGGAAATACTCGCCGCCTTGTTGGCCTCATGGTGCAGGCAGCCGAATATAGATCAAATAAATTGAGTCCAGCTTTTATGATGTAATGTTGGTGATCAGGACTACTGGGTCGCACAACAGAGGCTCTGCTACAGACTGTGGGTTTGGCAGCAGTTAGAGCTAAAAAGTAAATAAAGTGAACGTGTACCTACTGAAGTTTGATGCTGCTCCGATGGCATTACATACATTTTTTTAAAAGGAGTTGGGGAGTATTATTGGATGTTACCATTTGTTTTAGATGGAGAAAGTTAATATATTCCCTTGCAGTTAATGATCTGAAACAAGTTAGAGACAATAAAACTGAAAGGACATTTAACACATGAGATTATTAAGATGAATGGCATCATCTGGAACAGGGGTCTGCAACGTTTACAAACCAAAGAGCCAATTTTGCCCTCAGTCAAGCTAAAACTTGTTTAGAGCCACATGTATTACATTTGAAAAGAAACAACTTATATTTTTCTTATAAATAGCTAACAGAAGAAATTTGCCTTTTTTCTGAAGAACCACAATCTTATTTTTCTAGTTTAGGCTATATGTAAAGAGAAGGTTTTCTTATATATGATGCTGATATTTGTGGAAAATGTTGTTTTTTCTCTTAAAAGGTCTGTAGTTTAAACCCATGACAAAACAAATAGATCTAAAAGAATATTACTGGTTCTTTTAGAATCATTTTGTTGTGGAAATTCGATGCAATTATTTCATTAAAACTGGAAAAACATTTTTATGCATTTGTCACAGTATCTAGATTTAAAATTGTTAGTTGGCTCTTTATCATTTTGAGCTGTCTTATAATAAGAGCCCTTGTGGAAGGCCCAATAAGCTACATGTGGTTCCAGGGCCGCAGGTTGCAGACCCCTGATCTAGAAAGTCGACAACATTGTCCACACTTAGTATTAACAAATCACAGCTGGATATAAAAATGTACAGATGTGGATGAAACCAAGAGAAATTGATGGACATCTGATGGCAGTCATGGTTTGGACTAAACTCACCATCTCACAGTTCACAGTCCCAAACATTGCTCATACACAACTACATCAAGATGCTGGCAAAATTCAACCCATGTTTTGGCAAAGCTTGGCTAAGTAATGAATAAATAAATTAGATAATAATTCAAAATCTTCTTATGCTGAAAGTAATACTCCCCTACTTTCAGTTCCCAGAGTCAGAACCAAACACGGAGAGGCAGCGTTCAGTTTTTATGCTCCACACATGTGGAACAAACTCCCAGAAAGCTGCAGGTCTGCTGACACTGTCAGCAGTTTTA
>JAVQJG010136424.1:0-10585 GCA_036024015.1 Craterocephalus amniculus | reverse complement strand
ATAGATAGATAGATAGATAGATAGATAGATAGATAGATAGATAGATAGATAGATAGATAGATAGATAGATAGATAGATAGATAGATAGATAGATTTAATGCATTATATGAAATTAAAGGAAATAAAAACAGTGCAAATTGCTATGTGAGATATATGATAAGAACTATGGAATCTAAGAGCTATGGACATTTATCAAAAAGCTACTGACATGTGGAAACTTCTTAACAATTTTAAACATCAAAAAAATATACTCTAGTTGCTTTTTATTTATAATCTTACTTTATTGTTGACAGCTCTTTGTGTATGTTGGCTGTTGATTTGTGACTGTGAGGTGCCAACAGTTTCTTCTACTTCTGACAAGTGATTGTTTTCTAAAGGGAAGCTGTCCTCTTTAAATGTCCAGTAGTACTCTAGTGAGAACGTTTGACATGCTATTTGATATTATCTTAGAGTCACCCTGTGTCTAGTTTAAAACTGCAGTTAGACATTTAAATTGCTAGATGTATTAACATCCCTCTACCGTCAACTGATGTCCAACAGTACTATGCAAAAAGTTAAAAAAAAGACAGAAAAAATGACACATGATGCAACTTTACCAAGTTAATCATGTTTTGTGGGAATTTTGGGTGTTGCTAACCGAAGTCATGCTTGAGCCATACTCAGCCATTCAGCAAGAAAGCATTCTGTTTTTTACCAGGCCAAACTATGCAGCTGTAATACATTTACTTCTCACCTACCAAACATCAACATCAGTGTCCCACAACAACAGATACCAAGTCATTAGTGTACAAAACATCATCTGATCTGTTATGTGACCTAATACTGTAGAGGTTCAAATCAGATAAAGGGGAGGCTTGTGTTCCTTTCATTTTGTCCCAATATCTTTCAGGGACATTAAATAATCAAATTTCAGTCTTATCTCCCCACTCTCAGAGCTGAGGCAGTGAGGAGGGAGCGCTGATGGAGGGAAGAAAAAGACAAAACACACTTTCCCACAGGACTGTCAAAATGCAGTTTGGATGGATCAAGTGGCAACATCAGACTGAATATTACAAGTTAGTGTGTGGCCAGCAGGTCAGTCCAAATGATGTAATGTTTTGCTTGTTTTTGTTCCTGAGCATATTTGAACATGTGGTCATTTCCCCAAGAATTAAGGTCAGCTTCATGAATATCACATTAGCCACAATGTAATAAGGATAAAATATCTAGGAATATAAATGAGAAAAAAAAGCTTTGTCGCTTTTTGCATTTATATTCAAATTATAATGAATTACCAATAATACTAACTGAGGTAAAATTTTGAAAACTTCAGTGTTTAAGGGACATTGGCTGAATGACAGTGAGAATCACTCTGATGCCCTAAAATCCAATGGCTAATAACTCCTCAGTTGTTCCATGAACTAAAATACCACAGAGCTCCTATGGTACAATGACTTAAAATGTCTGAATGAAATATGGTTTTTCTGATCCTTCACAAAATTAGAACATCTTAATACTGTTTTCTTTGTCTTAAAAAGAGCATCTACAGCTAAAGACAACGCAGAGCCGTTCCTTTCATTCAACTTCACCACTAAGTGTCACTAAATACTAAACAATGCGATAAACGATTTATAGCAACATGTTATCATTGAAACAAAGGTAAGACCCATGCAAAGAGGCAGGAAACAGAAGTGGAACCTTTGTGCTAAGATAGGCTTGATCTTTGAAATAGTTTGGTATACCTCCTCCATGTAATGTTATTGTGACATTTTTTAGTTTTAACTGCAGTTATTAAAGAATCAACATAATGCAGAACATCTGACTTTAAATGAGACAAGTAATTTCATAAATTGTATGTAATTGAATCAACAATAATAATACTGTTCTCTTTAAAATGTATTTTGTCCACTATTAAGAAGGCTGCGGGGGAAGAAGTATGTGCCGTCTTTATGTAGCTAAAATCCATCTATTTTATTGAACACTATTTTAAGCTCACTTAGCAGGCAAATGACCATAGCCTCATTCATTCATTCATTCATCCATCCGTCCATTCATCCAAGAGAACCACATCAATTGGAAAAAACAAAGACCCCATCTTGAGGCAACAAAACTGGATCCCCATAACACCTCGGCTGCACTTAGATATGTTTTACTTAGAGTAGCGATGGAAATGGGCAACGTTGGCGGAGCCCAAGCCTCACTGGAAACAAGTCTGACCCTGACTTACGGCCGGCGATGCAGACCAGCACTGACACCGGTCGTACAGGGACTGAACAACTCATATAAGGGGGTCCGGCTCTCCATCCTCCCGGAGCTCCCCGCACCGGAGTCACTTGGGAATGCTTATCAAACTCATTGAAGCACATGTAGACAAAACAGTCACATTGTGCTGTAATAAGTAAAAATATTGTCATGTGAGCTTGAGATCAGATTTTAAACAACAGAATCTGTCCAATTCAGGGTTATAGCTACAGGAGATACAGCCATTTTCAAAAGGTAATTTAAATGTAAAGATGTCAGTAACAACACACATGCACTTTGGGGAACAAACTTAGGCAATAAATGACACACTTTATCATGAGTCCACAGTGATTTTCTGGGTTTCTAGGACAGAAAATTCTATGGATAGATCATCACTGTCTCTTTGGTGTTTGTGTTTCACATGCGGCTTTCGGGTATTTGATTAACGCATAATCTCCTCTTCATATGCATAATATTTTCTTATGCTTTGACTTAATAATTTAATCATTTTTGTCCTTTATAACCATATAAAGCTTGTTATAACACCATCATATGCTAAAATAATACTTCTAAAGAATAAGAACAAATACGTAACTATTAATAGATAAATGAATATCACATTTTAATAAGATGACATCATTCTCTACATTTAAAATACTTTTTGATATTATGTGATACAAATTCATTTGGATGGACGTGTATTGTTAAACTCCACTGCTCTCCCAAAGTGCCTGTGTGCAGTCTCTTGTCACATACCAGGCGGTAAATCTAAAAGCAAAGAAAACTCCACTCCAATCCTCAAAGGTTGTTTTCACAGAGGACTGAAAATTATTTCATCAGTCTGAGTTTGGACTTGATCCTATCCTGTTCCACTGAAGCTAAATCTACTCACTTCCTGCTCAAAGATGGACTACCTGATAACAAGAGGCTGCTCCTATTTTAGATTTAGTGATTGTGACTTTGCACACAGGCCGTTGTGTAATTCATAATGGCCTCCTAGGATTTATCTTTCATTTGAATTTGTCTAGTTATTGTCATTTTCATTTTGCTGGGTCCAATCTTACATGGGTTTACTCCCATCTTTACATATAATGAATATTTTACAGAGAAAATAAAAGATCCCACTTGAATAGAGCAGCAAGTCTGATGCACACTGCCATTGCCCCACGACACACAGGACTTAAAGGAGGTCAAACACTCCAGTAGACCTCCCGGGTCCTTTGTCTATGAGCCCAGGGGGTCAGAAACATTTTTACTTGCATTTAAGCTAAGTGTCACATTGTAAAACCTTTCATATTTACAAATGCAATACATTTTATCGGACACAAAACTAGCAGGGCCTGTGTTTAAACTGGTATGTCAAATTTTAATGCCTAATATAAAATTTTGAATGAATTAGTCATAAATGAAGGCCAATAATTGATACAAGAAGCATCCTTCTCACAATGCAAACCAATGACCTGCCTTAAAACACCCAAATAACTATACATATAAAAAATAAATCCCAAATTTGGCTTTTTGGAAGGTTTGAAAGTAAAGAGTGTACATGTAATCGTATTATCTTTGTACTTAATGAAAGGTTAAGGAATCAAATTTGTGAAATTCCCTTGAAGGTTACTCAATAGATAACACTGTTTTAATAGCACAGCAGATTACTGTATATTTCAGAAGAATAGTTTACTCAGTCATGCAAGCACGAAATTTGGTTAGTGTACTCTTCATAGTCTATTCTTTAAAAAGAAAAAAAAACGCTGGCCATTCAAAATTCTAAGATGCTGATCATCCTTCAAAATGGCCACCATGCCCAACCAAATCTGGCATCATTGATGATTATTTTCAGGCTAAAATGTTTCATGGTAACTAAATACAAACCTTTTTCGATGATATATTTTTTATTATATTCATTTTGAACTACATGATGTCATCCAAGATGGACAATCTATTGTTGATCTTTTTTTATCTTACATTTTCAACTTGTCCAAAAACTTTGGATTAAACTAGGATTTTATTTTAGAAGCAAACAATGTCTTAACTTCCCTGCCAAAAGGAGACTTTTCATGGCCACCTTCCTTCCTGTGATTGATGAGGGCGATGGTCTTCATACGCATGCTTCAGCTGCAAACCTTGAGTCTTAAGACACCGTCTATCTTGGTGCCTTGTATTTCATACTGAATGATAAATCTCTTACCCATCACTGTCTTTCATATGAAGGGTCTGGTCTGACATCACTATAATATTGTAGATGGTGCCTCTGCTGTATATTTATCTACAAAGCAATCTTATGGCTTCTCCTTGGTTATTTAAACCGTCCCTCATTTGCTCTTCTATAGATACAGCCTGCACTCCCCGGACTTATTATTGTTCCCTGTCCCTTGTGCCTTCATCACGCCCCTTGGTCCAGGACCCTGCTCCAGTAAACTCTCCAAGTGTCGGATGATTTTTCCTTGGGATATTTTAAAGGTTTGTAACAGTCTGTTAAGTAAAAGTCTGTAATTATTTGAATTGGTACTGTAGGATGTCATATTTGTGCCTTTGTATCTTTGTGTTAGTTTTTATTTTAACTCTTCCTGTTGCCATCTTGGCAAGCAGTCCCATGTAAAAGAGATGTTTATCTCAATGGGATCAACTGGTTAAATAAAAATAATGAATGAATGAATGCTCAGTCAGATGTCGGCCATCTTGAAAAATGGCCACTTTCTTGAATTTTTTCGATGCCAGGGGTACTTTTGGAAAAATAGGACCTCGAAGTGTACCTGTATCAAATTTCATGTTTACATCACTATTTGAATAACTGTTTCACTTGTCAGAATTTAAACTGAGACTGAAACAGTTCTGCTTCAGTCTCAGTTTAACAGTTCTGTAACACCAACGTCTGTCAGTCAGACACACACACTTGTGGTTGCATGCAGATACCAATCAGTGCAAGTTACACATGAAAGACAAGCCTTTCCAGATTTAATCTTTTTGGCAAAAGCTGAAACAGAGGCTGTCTGCTGCTGAAATCTGTCTTCAAATAAAGAGCAGCTATTTTAGATCAGGGTGCATCCACCTTCTATAGGAGCGTTGCCTGAGGCGATCACATCCGATATCTGATCCAGATGTTTTAAAGTGTCTATACATTAAAAAGCTGTCAGATATTAGTTTGACCAAACTGTCAGAGCCAATTTGGACTTTTAAATGAATGATGCATTATCATTATCAACGTGTGGTCCAGTTTGATGATTGATAAACTACTTACATATTTATTTAAATGCATTATCATAAAAGGGAGCAGTACATCTGGATAATTGCAGAGCTGAGACTAAACTTGGTGAGAATATGGAATTACAAAATATACAGAAGAAAATTTCATGGCACAAACAAACAAAAAAAAAAGAGAGAGAGAGAGAGAGAGAGAGAGAGAGAGAGAGAGAGAGAGAGAGAGAGAGAGAGAGAAAGGATCTGCAGATACTGAGGTACAGTAGTTTAATGAAGGAAGTATGACACATGATAATCAGATTTGTGAACCCAGTTTGGTCCCAGCTGCAGCTGAGCTATTTCAAGTCTGTCATATATTTGTCAATCTGAATGTTGCATTCTAGATATTATTAACGCTTTAAAAACTGCAATATAAATGGTCCGCCTGTGACTACACTGCTATGTTTGTCCATTTTGCAGTCATTTCTTGGAGTATCCTGAAGTATTTTATAATTTTATATCTTTATGGTTTATGCTAAAAGATTATATGGGTCAATGAGAAATAATAATTTAGAAAAGTGTTGAAATCCTGCCTTGAATATGAAAATTACGCAAAATTTGGAAAGAAATTTAGCACATTGTATTAAATAAACTTACAAAACTTAGTGATGCAAAACATTTCTTAATGTACGAAAATAAAGAAAATAGTCCTTTACACTATGGAATTTGTTGCAATGATCTAGCTCTTTTAGTTTTTGAGATATACTCCTTTTTAGGGGTAGAGTTCAAAGGCGTTTGGTTTATTTCATTTTCATTTATTTCTGTCAACTGACAGAGGCCTGGTGTAGGCATTTTTTCTACTATGATTTAATTTAAAACAGAACTTTTGAGTGTTTTGCATTCCTAGAATATTAAAAAATAGAAACAAAAAAAATACTATATAAATAATATATACAGTATATGGAACACGTTATGTCAAACGAGTTATTTATGACCCCTAATTTGCATAATTATGACCCTTTGACATCTTAATCCGAATTAGTAAATAATTTTTTTGACATCAGATGTTTTTCTGTTTTTGTCAGCTGTGGTAATTGTTTTTCTGTGTGAGAGCGTCAAGTTTAAAAATGTGAAATTTCCCCTTTTAAAAAGGCACGGGTATTGTTTTAGTTGAATAAAATTTTATGACAGCCAGGTGTAAGATAGGGATATTTGAAACCAGATTCCTCTTATCAAGACCATTCAAATGACCTTTTTACCAGGGGTCACATGATGTGGGGTTGGCTGACAGTGGGGAAGTGGTGTGTGGGTTTGGCTGTGTGTTAGAATGAGTGTTTTTCTGCTGCTGAAAATTTCTCTGAAGCAGCATTAGAAGAAGAAAAATTATTGCGACCAATCTTATCGGTGGAAGAACTGTTTCTGAAAACAGAAACAGTTCCATCTGAAAATGAAACCTTTGGTCGTGAATGAGAGCTGTTTTTACCAGGTGGTTATTTCTAAAAAAAATCTAAAATAAAGAGATTGTTGCTGTTCCTTAAAAAATCCAACAATCAAACTGTAAGTTGATCAATAAATGTCTGTATTTAATGTAACCTAAATGTGAAAGCAAATTTACTTATTCAATAAAACAGATTCATTACATAACGAGAAACTCTCCATCTATCTTATACCCCTTTCACACTGGTCAAAAACCCGCGTCGACCCGCGTTCATCGACTCGGCAAGCGACCCCGGGCTAAAATCGGCTTTAAACGGCTCGGCTCCGATCGGCATGCGGTGTGAAAGCCAGACCTGGGTTAATTTATGGATGACTTTGGGCAGTACATGTCCACAACAGACATCTTGTCAGTTGCTTCTCATGCAAAGGTAACAGACATCTCTGCTTCGAGCACGCATTCAGGAGCCTACATTCTGTGGGAAAATCGGCCGCCACCCGCAGAGTTGTTTGGACGGACTAAAGTGCAAAACAAGAAAGCACATTAACTCCTCGCTCTACATTATTTACTTTTTTAAACAAAACTTTAACTTAAAAATAGGCTACACAAGTCAGAAAAAGGGCATCAATTATTGTTTACTTGCCTAGATTTCTGTTGCGCTGGGTAACATCGTAAACGTGAACGCAGCGTGATTGCATCACCAGACTCACATCTGTGAGCAACGCAGCTGCCAGCAGAGGATCAGAAGCGCGTTTTTTTTGTCTGTGAAAGGAGCCAAATGCCGATTGATCGCGGGTTAACGCGGCTTTGAAAAACCCGCGTCGATGCGCTAATTTCAGTGTGAAAGTGGCTATAGAGATGAGGACTGTTTTTTTCTGTTTCCCATGGGATTATGGACCATTTCCTTTAAGTTGTCAAGGTTGCCAGACCTGTTATCTCTCCAAATAAAATCACATTTCCATCACTGTGCACCGGTGGAGTGCATCCTTTCTTATTTTTTTATCAAAAAAGTGCATGTCTTTGAATTTAAAAACTATATTTTAAGTTTATTCACACAGACTATGGAAGGCCTTAAGCTTTCCTAATTACCCATATAAACTTTCACAAAGTTTAGGTGTCTGTTGTAAAGAAATAAATTAATAATAATAATAATAAACTAATAAACTCAGAATTCAAGTCAATAACCAAATGAAACCAGAAAACAGAAAGGAAATGCTACCTGATATAAATAACAACATGTACTACTGTAGCAATAAATGCTGATGATGCTAGTGAAACTAAAAGTGGGCTCCTTTTCGTCCATAGACCTGCCTTGAGTCCTCAGGATAAGTTCAGTGATCTATGGATTCCCTTTCTGTCAGTCCAAATATCAAACCGGTTTGTAATTTTCATTTCTAAAACAAAACCTGCACCGGTGTTAATATGGTTGTGGCCTTTAGTTGTAAAAGAGCTCTTTTAGCTTTGGCGGCATCTCCCCAGCAAGAGAAGTTTCATTGAAATTAAACATTTACACCAAGTGTGACAAAAGTTGTTAACTGTGTTAAGTTATGCCAATCAACAAGTAAAATAGAAACAAAATGGAAAGTTGGAAAGAGGAAACATAAAGGTTGGACCATAACACCAACACAGAAGAAGCTGGAGAGAAGCAGTCACGACCTGTGGACGACTGGATGAAGTTACTTAAAGAACAAGAACATTTCCACAGTGACTGATGACTGAGCATCAGATAAGAAAAAAAAAGCGGGGAAGTTTTTATCCTATCATTATAATATTATACTATGATATTATTGGAGACGTTTCTCATAGCTGCAATCAAAAGGTTTGATGGTGATGATGTCACTATTTTACCAGGATTTTAATTTTGCAGAAGAACAAAAAGAGTTCAAACATTTATCGCCAGCAAACAGTTCAGATCTGATGGAAAACCAGAAGTGGAAATTATGAAGGAATGTGAAGAAGAAAGTCTTTGACAGAAACATGTAGTAATTAGTTCCGTTTCTGACCCTGCATGGGTTACAGTCACAAGGAGCAGAGGCCATCCATATACAGCACCCAGGGAAGTTTCCATGAATTAATAACAGCAACTTTATCTATTCATTTACTCATTCAGGTCAAGTACGTTTTACAAAACCAGAATGCCTGGCTTTTTAAAACAGTTTTGTGTCATCTGTTTTTTGGAGATTTTTTTTCCCCCACCTTCAGATGAAACCCCTAAATAAGAGTCTGTTCTTGAGAAATTCTTGAGAAATTATTAAAACTGTGAAGATGGTGCCACTGCCCCCTCTGTATTCTCTGCACGATCCGAATGTGCAACATGTTTGCCATCTAAAACTCTGAAATACGGCAAAACCATCTAGTCCAAACTGTTTGGTGATTACACTGAAGAAGTCTTTGTAAAGTAGGCTTCCCAACTTAAAAAAAGAATCACCTGTTAAGCATCATGTGTTCATCATCCCATTGATTCAATGTAGAGACAACTTATTTCTTTGTGTCTTTATTTGAATTGCCTTTCCTGTTTGTCCGGGCGGGTTGCCGTATTTCACTGTTTAAGATGGCAGACATGTTGCATGTGCACAATCGAACACGGATCGGGCAGGGAATACGGATCGGGCAGTGACAGGTGGCAAAGAAGCCTTGCAACCTGAAAGAACATGAAATTGTTGCTGAGGTGGAGCGGTCCAGAAATCCAATGAAGATATGAGAATAAATTAAACAGAGTGCTTTAAAGGCAAATAAAGGCTTTACTGTAGCTGCTGACAAAGACTTTGAACAACTGCGGGGTACAGGTGTTAATGATGTTGGGTTAATGGGATAGGTTCATATGTTTTTATATGTTTTAGTGGAATGATCAGGGGAAGGCCAGTCTAACCAGTACACCGTCATTTCTTATGCCAATATAAACTGCCTTGTTTCCTGTAAGTCACCAGCGACGTAATTTGGAGTAAAAGTTCATAGTCCGTGTTATCCGTCTCTTTCAGCTTGCCAAGTCCCCGCCGAATAAAAAGCACTACTGGAAAGATAACACCGATTATTTTGGGTACCACTGACTTTTATGAGAATTTGCCGTGCTGTAGATTTTAGCCAGCTCAGCTGTGACATCATAGCCTGTTACCCCACCCCCCACCCCCCTCCTTCTCTTTCCACCATCAGCTCATCCAGTCGCCAGCCATGTCCACACGTTTCTTATCCTCTGGGAAGTTTCCACTCTCACTCGACCTGCCTTTCCTGACCCAATAGCTACTTTTAATATTTCACCAGGGCCATGATAATGACTAACCTGCTCTACCTCCGGTCCTACGTGCACTCAGCTTTATGGCCTCATTTGCGAATATTCACAGAAGATTAGCAGGGACCCGAGCCGTTACGGGTTCATTAAACTCAGATTACAATCTCCAGCTATGTGGCGTGGCATTACGCTGCTAAGTATCTCCTCCGTCTCCGTGGCTAAATCTCACCTTTTGCCCCCCCACCGTGCAGCGCCTGCCCGGCTGTGTTTGTGTTTGCGAGGCAGGTGCAGCAGGTTTACTGTACGCAGGCTGCCAGGCTGAAATAATCACTCCTTCCATTGCCGAAGCTTAGGCGTGGCCATCTGTGGTTTCACTGTTGCCTTAGAGATGTTCCTGGTTTGGTTTATTTCCACACAACCCATGAATCTGTATCTCTTTCCTGTCCTTGTTCCTGCCCCAACCCTTCTGTGTCTCCTTGTGTGGGGGGGGGGGGGGGGGGGGGGGGGGGGGGGGGGGGGGGGGGGGG
>JAVQJG010136423.1:0-20482 GCA_036024015.1 Craterocephalus amniculus | reverse complement strand
AATATATATTATATTATATTCTCAGTTTACATTAATTTAACCAATAAAAACAATATTTATAGTCCAGAAATAAACAGTGAGAAAACAAAACACAGTGTTAAAGTTACCACAAATTATATACAAATACAAGGCCAAATACTCAGTCTCCCAAATTATGACTTCCCGCACCAAAGTGCTGTCTCATTTTCGGAGAACAGACAGAATTAGGCCATGAAAACACCCTAGGGAGTCCAATTAAACGCTCTTATATTAGCAAGTAACAGTAAAAACAATGGGGTTAATAGCTATTTAGTTATCCTTCTTAATTACAAGCCTGCAGCGTTCTATCTGTGCTACTGTATTAAACCAGGTTGGCACAGAAGTGTGTAAAAAGACCTGAGGCTAAATCAGGTGTCTCTTATCCTGGCTTTAAGTGCAAGAGACATGCCTTTGCACAAGCATATTGACCATATACATTGTTAATTGATTAATTTCAATTTAAAATGAAGAAAAATAAAGCAATTTTAAAAATTACTATACATTTTTATATTATCAGCTAGACACTATTGAAGTTAACTAATACTGGTAAGATACTGAATGCCCTCACTTGCTACATACCACAGCCACTATGGAAGACATGCAGCACTGATGTCCTTGAAAGCAAAACTGTGCTGTGATAAAATAGAAAATGCTGAATTTAATGTTTTGTAATGAGTTAAGTACTGTAAGACTTGTTTCTGCCATTAAATCTAAAATGCTAAGGAATTCATAAGCCCAAACATCTTGGGTTAGTGTTCGTATTTGGTTTTATTTTCTGATATCTGGAGAAAATAATGTTATCGAACTGACTTTAAAACAATGCAAGGCAAACACATCTCCTTATCTGACAGAAATAAGATGATTATTACATTTCGTACAGAATTTATCTCCCTTAACCTGCTCCCTTAAAAATGTTGGTCAACTGCTTGTTAAATGAAAGACATAAAAGTGACTCAGAATGTGCTAATCAAGCTGGATAGCAAAACCTCTCGACTTAGCAAAATATAAGCGAAAAGCTTAAAGCAGTCTGATATAGCAAGCCAATAAATTGGAAATTGCACTGTACATCCCCTTTAACTTAACAGAGACTAAATGTTAATTGCATGCAAATGACATACAAAGGGTTGATCCAAGATCTTAGATTTATATGGCTTTAATAACTTACCTCTGCATGGTGAAGGATAACTTTGTCTCGACAAAAACATCCATTTTCAGGATATCAAGATAAAGAACTCTGATATTTAATGTATGTAACAAGCTTCCAGTTTAACCTTACTTGCCAGCGCTATCTACTGCAGCGTCTTGAAGTGAAGAATCCTCCTGTTCATCATTCTGCAGAAAGCACTCTAAAAGAACATGATTCAAATTCCCTCAGTTGGTCACAAAAAGAAGGAACCATGATAATGCCCTGGGTTGTTCTGGTTGTGTCGTTTAAGGGAAAATGAGGCTGGCATTTGTTGCAGAATGAGAAAAAGAGATCACCCAGAATGGAGTGACATCGAGGGTGTCCTTTCTTTGGAAGAGAATATAACAGCACCTGTATGATATACTCAAAGGTGAGAAAATATGGCAATAAGATGCAGTACCACGCTGTGTGTGCTATCATCTGCTGGAAAACTGCAAAAAGTGCCACTTAGAATTAAACCAAGCCTAACATGCTGAAACCTTTTGAGCCAAACTTGAACACACACACATTGAAGCATCCTTTGGGTCGATCTCTTGTGTTGAAAACTGATGAATACCCTTTCGATGAACAAAAACATGGTGAATGGTGTTTATAGCAGAAAACAATGTTAAGTGCTCTTCTGGGAAAGTGTGGTTTATAATTTGGCTTTACAATGGCGTACACTTAACAATTAATGGATCCTTTATGTAGGCTAATAGTCCAGAAAATTAAGTTACAAAACTCGGAGTAGTTGTCTTTGACAACAGCTGATTTTGATCAATTCAAATGGGGAAAGACCAATTTTGATTTTTCAAACACCAATAATCATATTCAAAAACCAAGCAGACATGACACAAAGACAAATTAACACATTGCTTTTGATCATTTTGACACTAGGACTCTAATGTAAAGCTCACTAAGATGGCAGAACTAGTCTTCACTGAAGAAAAATTAGTAATAATAATTGGAATAATTGGAAATTTCATTAACAGTCAAAACAGGTCATTTGTTTGATCTTAGGACTCTAAATAGTCTCTCCTACAACTTTAGCTTTGTTGCTCAATCCATTAACACAGAATCTTTACCAGTTGTTACTCATTGGAAAGGTGTCAAATCAGGCTTTTATCGCTCTAAGACAGCACCACCTACAATTATTAAAAGGGAGAAATTATAGACTGAAAAAAATGTTTTTCAAATGATTTATACAAAACAAACTCTTCAGAATTGATTTTTCTATGATAAAAAGTGGTTCTACCATCTTAGTGACCTTTCCATTTGATTGAAGGTGACAAAATAATCAGAAAAGTGTGTTTATTTTTATCTTTGTATAATGTCTGGTTTCGGAGTTATGAAAATGGACATTTTTCTGGCATTCTCAATATTTGTGTGGACATAAATTCAAACTGGCCACCTAAAGTACTCATTTATTGAAGCAGGCAACAAGCAAAAATCTAAAGAAGATGCCTTAGGCTCCTAAAAACTTAAACTTAAAAACTGTCTGGGGGACATCGTGACCCCTCCTTCCTACTGTAGTTATGCATAGACCTGTCCAAAGCTGCATGGTACTGTGGAAAATACTTTGCCGGCATAGTAACCTACCAAACTACAATGATCATAACCACCCGAGGAAATTTTTACTCTTCACTATTTGCTCTTTCAGAGCTCAGACAGAAAATATGACTTGGTTTCAATATTTTCTCATATCCTTGATACTGATGTAATAAATCTCATAACCCCATATTTAATTTCCAGTAGAACATAAACTCATCAGATGTTGAAACTGAGACAATTTGCCATTGCATTAAAATTGTTAACTCTAGATTATTTCGTATGATACTGTTATAACTGTGTGCATTTTATTTATGTTCTGTTTTGTAACTTCATCCAATCTTACTGTAGCTCTCACCACCAACCATGACCTGCATGTATCCAGTGACCTACTGAATGGTGTGGGTCTAAAAATTCTAAGCCACGTCCAGCGGTAAGGAGGCTTAGCTTGAAAAGGTCAAAATTCTCAAACAGTACAGCACTTTGAAATCTGTACAGAAAACCCTTTTCAGTGGCACAATTTGAAATATGGAAGATATTTATTTCAAATTACACTGAAAAAAGACTTAATGATCTTTGTGTTCATCATTAAATAGTTAAATTGAATTAAATAACATTAAATAATATTGGGATATAAATGAAATACATTGAAATACAATAAAACTATGTTTGGGAGAAAAAAGTGAGTATTTGTGGGGAACTTTTCATTTGCTCTTCCTGAACCCATCATGAGACTCATGAATCAAGTTCAGCAGAGGGTGGAAAGGAGAATAAATTGAGTTCATAAGGAGAAGTCTTTGATTTCTATGTATGAGACCAAAAAGATCTGCAAAAGTTAATGAAATGTGGGAATTCTTTGAAAGCCTTATGAGATCTCTTTTGAAACTTAAAAAGGGACCAATTTGACCCTTTCAGAAGCTTTCACTTTTGGTGACTAGAAATAAAGAAGAGGAGAAACAAGCCAGTGAGTCATGTTTGGCTCACACAAACATTTTGTTTATCTTTTCTTTTTTTCTTTTCTTTTGGGCACTTCCTAACTTACTTTGTGGTGGAGTACAAATCTTAAGGATAAAACTAAATTCAGAAAAACTTGTCTTTGTCTATATATAGAAAAGATCTTTCCTATCATATAAATATTTAATGCAAGTCTGTTGTTTTCTGAAAAAAAAAAAACTTATCTTGGAAAAAAAATGAAAGAACTCATCATGTCAATTTCTCACCAGACATGCATTATTGTCTTCTGCTAATGGAGCACATTGAGGGTATCAGGTGCCCTTTAGAGTGTCGCACTGCTGCTCCACACAGCAGAAGTCCACTTCTGATAACCCTGTGGTATTTGTGGTATTCAAATAGCCCTTGTCAGGCGTTAATGAGTGCAGGCTGCAAAGAAACACCCTCAAATTCTTATTGTGTCCGTTTTCTTCTTAAGGGCGATGTTTATCTTTTGGTTGCAACGGTTTAATGAATGTTACTGGAAATGTGTTGGGGCGAAAGGCTTCAAGAATTGTTCACTTGCAAGGACTGTGGCCCTAAGGTTACTGTTTTAATGGTGAGTGTATTAGATAGTGACAGAGAATTGGAAACAAGTGTGAGGATCCTTTAGTCAGATGCAACTGGAATGTCTTTTCATTGGTGGCTTGGTAGAAGGAAACAACACGGGGTGCTGTCTCGGGAAGTGACTGAACTGAGCTGATGGTGTGGTATGGCTCTACTTCTGAAGTTAAGCTAACAAGTTAAACTCAGTCATTCAGTTTTCAGCACAATTAAGATACAGCTGGTGAGATAAGATTCATCATCTGTTTATGCTGATAAGACAAAAACTGTCTATTTGAAACATGAAAAATCTAACTTTCATCAAGTATCATTTAGAACTTTGTATATCACCTAAAGCTGGACTTAGTTTAGATTAGTAGTGGTAAAAAGTAACATCTTGCCCACATTCCTGATTACCTGTTTGGAGAATGGAAAAAGACCACATCTAGATAAAAGGTCTAAAAACCCTGCAACAGCTAAGAGATAAGGGAGGGATGAGTTTACCCGGTTTGAGAAGTTATTAGCAGCACTAATAAAACCACTTATACTTTGGTGCAATCAGATGGAGCAGAGTAGAAAGGTATAGAGTTACCTATTTCAGATAAGACATTGTAGATTTTGTTGGGGTACAGGCTGAGAGACAAAATGATGTCCTAAGTCATTGGTCCAGTTTGCACTACATATTTGGTATGAATTAGTGGGGAAAAAAATCATCTTCAAAAAGAAATAAAAATTTTAAGCTTGACAATTTATGACCCAAATACTAAACCAGCTGCAGAAGTAAAAAGATTTTTCTGTGGGGGAGGAGGGGAGTTACAGCTCAGAGTCCTTTAGTGAACAACCATGAATTTACAGATCAGATAGATATCAGCTAGTTCATTAAGATTCTTACTGGTACCTTCAACTCAGACGTATTTCAATAAAGAAATTTGGTATTATCTTATTTACTATTACACAGATGTTTATTCAGGCATCCAACTCAAAATTTCATTAAAACATTATTGGACAATTGCAAACGTATGTTATTAATTCAGGGGTCATACACCAGATTATACAGTATAATGGTTAAATTAGAAAAAGAATTGCCAACGGGATCCCACCGTTGAGAAACCGCACTATAAACCTTTTTCGCCCATGCATGATGTTGCAGCAGAGTTTTGCCCTGTGCATGCAGACACCAGCATGCAGGTGTAAGCAAACCAGTGGTTTTGATCACACAAATAAACGTCAGAAGACATTATCAGAGTAAGAGAGTAAACAAGAGAGAACCAAATACAGCGTGAGAGATAAGAGAGGAGTGAAGGTAAGAGCATTTTTACTGTCTGGGGAGAGCTACCAGTACAGGTAGGATATAAGACGGATGCTGAGTTAGGGCTGGGATATACTTGCTGTGTACGCGAGCGTGCCCGCAAGCGCTCTTTCTGATCTGTGTACATACTTGCTGCAAACTACGTAGGCACAGCGCGGCCAAAGCGGTCAATACCGGAGGCTACCACTAGGCGGAGTATGCAGCACTTGTACTCTGAAAGTTACAAGCTGCCGGTCAGTTATATTTCCGGCGTTTTTTTCCCAAACAACAAGTTGAATTTAGACTTTGAAATCGAGGTAAAAGGATTGATAATTTTAATGTTACTGTAGAAACTAAAGTGGGAAATGTCTTGCCGCCGTTAGATGCGTTAAAAGTGGCCGATGACCACCTAAATGCGGTACATGCGGTCCATTGACAAAAATGGTGCACGAGAACTTCTAGCGGTTGCGTCAATATCGCAGCTCGCGCACGCGTCGGGTTACCTCGCGTCAACGCGCGCGGCCGACGTGCCGAACTGACATTAGCGACGCACGCCGGCCATGATGCGTACGCGGACGCGTCACCAGAAGCAAGTATATCCCAGCCCTTACATAACCAGCCCGGCAAACTATCTAACACCAGTTTAGTCCTGATTTATGACAAACCTGAACAGTCCAAAGGAAAAAAAAAAGATAAGACGTTAAAGGAGCTATACCTGAGAATAAGTCAGGCTATTTTAGTTAGCGAAAGCAGCTAGATTTTAGCTTTGGCGTGACGCTCTCTCGGCCAATGGCCTCCTTTTAACTCACAATCAAAACGATCAGGCTGTCTTATGTACCATAACCAATTCTTCCGTGTAGAAACCATTTTTCATAGAAAGATTAAAACAATATCAGGTATAGCTTCTTTAAGTTTGAAAAAAAGGTAACAGCAAATGTGAGCGTTAAGTACTGTACTGTGATAAGGGTACAGAAATGTCACAATGTGTGCAGTGTCAAGTTAAACAAGCACAAGAAGGGCAGTGACAATTTGCTTGGTCACCATTCTTCTAGCATTCTGTTGGCTGGAGGAATTTTGACAGACAGCTCATCCAGCAACCCAAGAGAGGAGAAAAAAATCCAAGAGCAGAAGTTTTAAGAGCAAGCAGAATGAGGAAAAGAGGTCGAGTGTGACCGCAGGAAATCTGAACATGAACAATAAACTTGAGAAGAGGAAAAGAGTTTTGAAAGGAAGAAAGATATATTTGAGAGAAAAAATTGACTTTGAGTATGAGGGCAGAGTTTTAAAAGAAGGCAGTGTGAAATATAATTGTGAAAACAAGAAAACTTTCTCTCAAATCGATTATCAATTACGCTATTGATTAAAGTTAGAAAAATACCCCAATTATATTTACTATATTAGGACAAGAGGGAAACATTGGATCAAACTTATCACACAAATCTTTTAAAACTGGATCCTTTATTAAACTCCACTTACTCATTATTCATTATTAACTAATTTATCTACTCAAAATGGACTGGATGCATTGGAGTAAAACTTCAGCAGTGAATAAAGCACAGGCAAATACTGAACATGTTTTACACCCAATTTAAGAACTATATGCTTCATTGCCTTCTATAGTTTAACATTCCAATAGATTTAAAATATAATAATACCAGAAAACAATCCTCCAACAGACAGAGACTTTTTTTTTCCTTTTTACTGCAGCATCTTCATCCACATCATCGTTATGGTGTGAACTGATGAAATCATGTGTAGTCTCTCAACTCTCCTGCTACTTCCTGAACTTGAACTATTAACCGGACCACCATCTCCACGTCTGGTATGTGCCCGGTGTAAATTGGCATGCCACGGAAGTCAGAGCTAAACTGCAGCGAAGATGGATCATGTCTTAATTGGAGTTTGCATACCATCAAAGAAGGGTCGGGACTACGTGTCGACGTAATCGATTACGCAAATACGTCGACGCAAATTTTGCCTGTCGAATTACGTCATATCAATGATGGCGGCGTCCGAGGAAACCCGGTCGCTACTGAAGCACCAGAAAAGCAAAAAAGTTAATTTAAGTCTTTGAAAATCTGGGGATATTGCTCACTGTTTCTATACTGTCAAAGTCACAGCCCTAATAATGATCATTATATCATTTGCAGTCTCCTGCAGAGGAGCAGTGACCGTCAGTAGCTAACAGTTAGGTAATTACCTAAATAGCTAACGGTTGCTAAATAGCTAACGGTTGCTAAATAGCTAACGGTTGCTGCTCACAAGGCTCCGGGTGTGAGATGATCACCTGCTGAGGGCACAAATTAACCCTGGAGCTGCCAAGATGCAGCACACATGGACCTCATATGAATTGACCATAAGTTTACATATTATTTACATTTGAAAATTAATTTTTGATTTTGCAGTTTCATAGTTTTTCTTATACTGCATCTTTTTGTTGAAAATAATCGATAGATTAATCGATTAACTGAAAAAATAATCGCTAGGGACAGCTCTACATCAAAGCACGTCAACGCAAAGGTATCATCTAAATGCAAAGCATGTTACAGAGAGCCCAGAAACTTCTGGAGCTGCTGACGCTAGAAGTCCGGGTCCAAGCTTGAAGACGAGGTGTCGGTAACCCAAACAATGAAGTGACCGGTTTTAGCGCCAAAATAAGTAAGTAGTACTGGTACAAATGGCATTTAGTTTCAGTTGTATATTGTTTCTGCTATAGAATCTGTCCGGTTTTGAAAAAGTACACTTTGTAAAATAGCACTTTGATGGTAGTTGGGGAAGGAATTTTTTTCATTACATTTTCTACAGTTGAATGCTATTACATGCATTTTTTCTCTTATTAAAAAGTGTAAGTTAAAAATAAACTGTTTATATCTCTTATGTCATTAAGTCATCTACTAAAATGGGTTGAGTTTGAAAAAGTTGCTTTTTGTGTAAGTTATCATAATGCAATTAAAATGTGATTAATCAAGATGAATTGATTACAAAACCTCTAATTAATTAGATCAGTTTTAATAGGCAAGTTCCACCCCTAAAGTTTATCATATTTTTTATGTTATTTATCATTGTTGAAATGGTAGCATATGAGTATATATTTGATCATCTGTGACTAACTAGATTAACTAGTGATTACAATCCTTCCTCCATATTTCTAGATTAGATAATCGATGTAGAGAAAAAGTAAATATGTCGGTTTATTTAAGATATATGCACACACCATCAGGAACCAATCGGAAAAGGAGAAAATCCATCTAATCTACGCTGATTATGACATGTATGTTGGATGTCGGCTACTTTATTATGTGGACAGGGTAAATCAATGACGTGTCCTGTAGCAGATTAACGCTACTGGCTCACTCGCGGCACCATTTAAGTAAATACCTGCAGGGATGACGTGTTAGGCTGGGGTGAGCAGGAAGACGGCACCACGTAAGTAAAACTTTAGATTTCGACACAAACAAGCTGAAAAAATTATTATTGGTCAGGAAATTATAGGATATGTGCGATGACGCTTTAGTGCAGGGGTGCTCAAGTCAAGATCTACTATCCTGCAACTTTTAGATGCAACCCTTCTCTAGCACACCTGAATCAAATGAATGGCTCTTTACCAGGTTTCTGCAGAGCTAAATGACAAGTTGAGGGTATTCAGGTATTTGATTCAGGTTTGCTGGAGAAGGGTTGCATCTAAAAGTTGCAGGATAGTAGATCTTGAGGACCGGATTTGAGCATCCCTGCTTTAGTGAAACCAGGAAAGTCGTGTGGACATTAGTAAAAGCATCCCATTGACTTTACATTACTCTCAAAATTTTGAGCAATTTCATGCCACCAACACATAAATAAATGGAGAGTGTAAAAATAACGTGTTTATTTCACATCTGTGTGAGATCAGGTTGTTTTTCAATGTGTTGAGTAACCCCCCAGATTTACACGGAACTCTCACAAAGTCAGGAGTAGATGCCAGGTGAAGAATTTGGGTGTCAACTACTGTAACTTACTCAAGACGTCCAAAAATTGACGAACAACGGGTACCTACTTAGTCGGCATGTAATGCTAAGAGACAATGACAAATAGTCAGACTGTCAATGCATTGGGAGTGAGAACGTGTTGCACAAGATGCTGATGGTTTGGAAACTGGAACCATCTCTTGAGTGGAACCAGTTTTCAGTTCCCATCCCTAGATCCAAGTGTGCAGAAAAACCCACAAGCAGAAATCTTGAGAGTGCAGAGTAAAGGTCTGAGTGCAGAGGAGAGGATTTCAAACTCTAGAGAGAGACATTTGTAGGAATCTAGAACAAAGGGGTAATTTAGAGAGAAAGCAAAACATATTTGAGTGTGTCCACATGTCTGCAACAAACAGACAGTCAGTAGCTATATATGATCCTATAACCACTTCCAAAATCTATTTACTATACTGTGGTACTTCTGTCTGTGAGCTAAGGGCACCCTTACTGCTAATAACTTCTGAGGATGTTACTTGGTGTTCTTTATATAAGTATGACATTTATGATAACAAGCACAGTTCACATGGAGAAATGTAATACCCTCTGCATTTTGGATCCGAAAAAGTTCAAATCATCATCGAAAAAGCAATGATCATTACTAAACCATCTCTTTTTTTATTATAACACTTACTTAAAATTAATACTCGCAATATTTCAATATGATAAATTACTTTTGGAAAATGAAATAAACTTCATGACGTAGTAACTAGTAGCTACTAAGTCTTGTAAAGGCCCGATGGGAAATATGGACCATTACTTCAGCCTGTATTCATCAAACTACAAGAACATTGCTTCATCCAGCACTACCTCACAGCTTCTGGCAGATTTTAAGATTTTAAACCTTACTATGTAAATCAGTCAACCACCTTTAACATAGAAGGTGGTACACTGAATGTTTCATTAGCTCTTATTGAATGTTTTACGGGTCATACTGTATGTTTTTAAAAGACTGATTCTTTGACAGAAGATATATTTATTAATCCCAGCCTGACAACACAGAGGGCTTTAATCGACAGAAGAACAATGCTTTGGAGGGATCATCTAGATCAAGAATCACAAACTCCAGACCTCTTGGGCCAGTGTTCGGCAGGTTTTAGATGTTGCCCTGCTACGACTTCCCAAACTCAAACAAACTGGTCATCAAAAGGCTGGTGCAGAGGTTGAAGACAAGCTGTTGGAGTCTCTTTTTATATAAATAAGGTGTGCTCAAGAAAGAAACATCTAAAATCTGCAGGATCCTGGCCCAGTTGTTGATACCTGATCTAGATCAATCCAACAGCACTAAAAACTATGCTTCACAGATGATTTTTAACCTCCACTGAGGAAAAGTAGTCATTCTTTTAACATTTTTTTTTATCATTTCATCTTTCCATCTAAGAAAAACTACTGAAAAAATTGAATAAATCAGATTGTTTTTTTAAATCAAAATGTGAAACCTCAGACTTCAGATCAGTAGTCCACAAGTCAAATCAGTGAAATCATGATACCCATGTCTATATTTTAAACACAATCTATGCCTCCTTTGCCTGCCAGACACACCACAATACTATTCATTCACATATTACCAGAAAAGATTTAGATTTGCTGGTATTTCCAGCAGATGTTTCTGTGTAATTCAAGATGCCAAAATAGTTTGTAATCTTTTGGAGAAATCTATAAAGACAACAGTTTATATAAAAAGGTCTAGAGCTGTAAAATAATATCAGGATCGTTTAAAAAAATTACTAAAAGGGGACTAAACAGTTAATCAATGAGACAAAAGAATCATTATCTAATGATTTAATAATTTTTTTGCCTGGTTATGCTGTGTAGCACTTATCCGTTTGGACTAAAACTAGTAGCATAAAACCTTTACAGCTATTTTAAGATATTGGCCTGAAATGTGTGGGTGCATGTGTGCGAGCCACTTCCTGTGTGACCTTCTGGAGTGTGAGAGGAGCCGCAGTAAGACACACACACTTGCACTGCATGAAGCAACAGCCAGCACTGCCCACTCTGCATCAGCAGATCAGTGTACCACTCCACTTCTGCTACATCACACCTCATCCCCACATTAACCCCATGTTGCCCTTTTTCCCCTCTAATGAGCATGGCTTAGCTTACAAAAAAATCAGCTTCACCCCAGTTCATGATTGAAGGGTGTTTTTGTGGACTTTATTGCCCTTTTTGCTAAATTTCGCTGTGTCGGCTGCCATTCTACAAATACACGTTTCTAATAAGAATATACATATTAATGCATGCATTGTGACGTCTAATGAAACAGCTCGTGAGTCACTCTTTATAGCTCAAATAAATGAAATTATATGTAAGCTTATTAACATTAACTGTTTTCAGACAATAACACATTTGCACCTTACCGAGGTAAGGTGCAGATATAACCATATAGAAAATATTTCTGGCATACGGAGCACCTTCACTGAGTGGAGAATGTTGCCCGAGGCTGAAATTGAAATGGTTCAGCTGTTTCCAATACAACAGCTCCGTTTTAGCAGCAGCCGAAGTCAAGATGTAAAGATAGCACATGTCGGAGCACACAGATCTTATGTTCACATGGGACTTGCTGCTTGTTTAGAGAATCCCTGATCAAAGTCACCCCTCCTGAGAATGGCTTTATTAGATTTCACACCTTGCCCCTAGGAGTTATGGGAAAAAAAAACACAAAGCATACTTTTCTTCATCAATAAATATCCATCTTCCTCTCAAATCAATCCCTTTTAATTTTTTCATGCGCTGCAACACATTACAGTTTATCAGGTCGAATCCTAACTATTTTCAGGCTTTATAACTACACACATTCTGACAAAAAAAATAAAACCTTTAAAGTTCCTGGCGATGAACTGTATTCTCATCAGCATAACCATAGAAAACCATAGAGAACGAAAAGCTATGCCATCTTTTAATTGGCTGGGATCAAGTTTGGATTGAGAAGACTTCTTGGTGGAATAAGATCTGGGCATGCTGCCAAATGAATAGAAAATGGTGTTCTCTTCCTCTCCACTGGTCATGGCACTTCCTCATCATTACTAGGCAAGTGAATGTGAGCCCTTACAGATTTGATTTTAATAATGCCGATGTCTTCATTTTCCCCACCCGGCCTCCTTAAATGGTGGGCTTTGCAATTCAGACCCTCCTTTTTCCCATTTTAGATGAAAACACCTCACTGTTCTTTTGATTCCCACCTCGAGGAGTGTCAGGTGTCTGTGGCAGGAGTGTTTGAGGGCAATCCTCTGAATTAAGGAACCATATTTGCATTCATGAAACAGTTTGCTTCACTGATGGTTGTTGGAAAAGTCTGAGCCTCCGACGGCTCATCTCTTTGTTATGGTGAAGGCGCTTTAATGTTTTTAGTTTATGACCTTTTTTATACACAAAATAATTCCACATGACCCCTTACTGTCATTAAATTTACCATACATCCCCCTTACATTGCATTTGACACATTGTCCCCATTTCACCTTTTCAAGTACTTCCATTGTCAGCACACAAACAAACAGGCAGAGCCACTTCCTGCTCTCCCCAAATGAACCGTCTGGCCTGGGAGCTGGCTAAAGCCAGAGGTTAGAGCTTCATTTTCCTCCCTTCTTGTCACATCACCATGACAACGGATACAGAAATTACACTGTCTCCTGGGAAGAAAGCCTTGGTGACACCACACAGTGGCACTTTTGTGGCACATGAGGAGAGCAGGGTTCATTTAGGAGAGCCGGTCAAGGATGAGTATTCAGTCCGCTGAAGAGGAAAGACTGGACTGATGGGGAGGGGGTGAAGAGGCCTCGGTCAAAGAGCTGCGATGCAACTGCAAACACTGAAATCACCCACCAGAAAGAGAAAGTGACTTTTTATTCAAAAAGAGGTCTGGACAACAGCCTGGGAGGTCTTAAAAACACAAAGTAAAGTCTTTTAAAAATATATTTACAGGATTTTTTAAACTTGAATGACATCATTTCAAAATATTTATTTAGTTTTTAGCTGTGCAATTCCTTAACTTGTCTCAGGGGTTGTACAACACATGAGAGGCCTCTGCTGGCTGCCGAGGTCCTAACACATCTGATATATTGGTGGCAAACAAACTATATACTGCATGTGGGACTGTGACATAAGAGGCATTTAGATGCAGCAGCTACTACAAAATAAGCAGAATAGCAGGGTTTGGAATCCAAGCGCAGCTGTATGTAGCACGTCTCTTAGTCAGAAGCTTTATTAAGATTCAGAGCACACATCATTTGATGGATTTAATCTAAGAAGTGAAAAGTCTTCTTCCTCTCTGTGTTTAAAAGCATGTGTCTAAATCCGTTCAATAAAACAGTCAAAGGCTTCACACTGTTCACTGAACAATAAAAATCAATACCATTAAACACTTCTTTAAGAAACCTTAAGTGTTTCCCCAGAGGCCTTGTCGGTTTCTATGTATCATATCTTTTTACTGTCTTGTCAATAAAACATTCGGAAGATCTTAAATTCTTCATTACATCTCTGAAGCCGAGGTCGCCGCTTGGCTTTTTTTCCCTCCCCCTCTGCAACGTTTTGAAGATTCCGGTAACTGTTAGATCAATAGATGATACTCTAAGCGAGTGCACCTTTCATGCAGCAGTAACTTGTTTCTTCCTGCGCCCCGGCTGTCTGGGGCATCCGTCCAATCAGAGGATCCTGTAAGAGGTAGTGAAGGCTGACCACAAGCGCGATCATTTGCTTCCTGAATGCATTCCAATTCCTTCACAGGCATATAAGCAATTTTTACAGTAGTTAAGCAGAGGTGGAACTGCTTCACATAATCTTGCTTAGAAGCGTTTCCACCAACCCCCTCACCCAAGTGACAAATCATGTTAAATCCCAGCCATAGCTCAAGCACAAACTGGAGTAAGCTTTTTTTGTTATAGTAAACATCCAACAATGGACAATACAAACACTTTTCAGTCCTCCAAAACATCCTCTACCCTGCAAGTCCCAGCTTGTGTAACATATCTTCAATTCATATTCTGTGGATCTTTAGCACTGGTATTAAGCAATATAGGCAAAACACAGTTTTACAATGTGCTGGTGATGTTGGGAATGTTAGTATGTTTCAGTCAGTGCTCATAAAGGTGTGATGCCTTTGGGGAAGGTCATCAGTTAAGTTAACCATTAACCAAGTCTGGTCATTTGTTCCTTTTTATTCTTAATCCTCTATTCACTTAACCATTAGTCTTCATGACTAAATTCGCATTTAGTTGACTCCTTGGAGCAGTCTCAATTCTTTTACCTCAAACTACTCATGAAGATGCAGCCTATTGAAGTAGCCAGAAATTTATACACGACAAATGCTGATGCTATGGAGAGAAAAGTAGATACATTATCGATAAAACCCAAACGACATAGCCTTGATAAGATGGGAATTCATTGTTGGTTTTGGCTATTTCTGCATTTTGATTACCCTGTCTTTTTTTCAGGCAAACAAGTAGTCAAGAAATGTTTCAAATTAAAGGAAAAAAAGATTTGGTCCAAAAAAACTGTCAAAATGATTCAGTTTCCTACGATGTTACATTGTAAAGAGCAGAACGTTTGCACATTGGATAAGTATAATCTGAAATTGTTACTATACTGACCTGAAACATTAAATGATTGAATGACTAATTTGTAGCCAATTTGTTTGTGACAAATAAGTTATTTTAGCTCTGACTACAGATTGGAGAGAGTGTGGTACACATATAAAAGGAGGGGAACTTGTGCTCAACTGATAAAAAACACAAAAACAAAAAACTGTTAATGTTATCTGTATCCACAAACTTGGTTTCCCCACCACTGAGACTGACTCTTGACGCTTCCCGGCCCTCTGAGCACTGTGGCATGCCTCATCACCCATGCTCCCCATCTCCTCCCACATTCCCTTTACCCCATCCTGTTTGAGCTTCATCAAAGCAAAAGTAGCTCAAGGATTCCTAATGCACTAGTCCTAACAACCCTGAGGTTGAGGAATTCTCTGCAGCACACTAAGGTCATTTTTTCCTCTGTTCTCTCCCCCCTTTTTTTCCCCTTACTTTCTCCATCTAACCCCCTCTCTCCCCCAAAAATGCTTTTCTCTATTAATCAGAGCTCACAGCTCAAACTGGTCTTCAACTTCCTCCCCAATCCGTGCTAAGCCTGTCATTTCTGGCTATTATTTACTTTAATGGGCTTTGGCTGATCCCTGGCGAAGCCTTGGATCTGAGAATAATGCGACTGAGGGTAGCAGGCCCAGACGCAAGCGCGGGGCTGCCTGTAGATTAGCTATGGCAGATGGGCTTTACAGGGGCTTCCTGTGAGCAGGAGTGCTGATTGAGAGGGCATAATGAGAGAGGTGGTGTCCTCACAATGGACCCAGCCACCTCGCTGCACCTCTTGCGTCCAAACAACCCCCCATTCTCCAAACCCCTCTGCGGCCTCCCCCTCTTTACCACAGCTCCCTAACACCACTCCGTCCCTCTCCCCTTCTCTCGCTCAACCCAGTGTGGAAGTCGGAGAGCAGAAACAGGCACAAAAGCAACTGTAAATAACCATGAATGTTAATCCAGCATTAATTGGTTCCCTCTTAAACTGGGTGTGCACTTTCACAGGCTGGACTCCTCCGTGGGCCATTAAAGCCATAAACCCCCTCTCATTGTTTACTTAACAAGCTTCTTCTATATTTCAAGACTAATGAAATTTGACCATGGCTACAGTATCAAGATGACCTCACTTGAATGTGTTTTATCTGAATGATAAAGTGTAAAATGCGTCCTATGATCCATATTTTCTCATCTTCCCCCTGTCCTGCAGCTTTCTTTTCTTTTCTTTTTTTACTTTTATAACATATAACTCGACATTGTTGTTATTCTTTATGCTTGTTCTCCAGTGTGATTCCTTCACCTGTGTCTAAACACGCACTGCAGTGTTGACACTGGGCCCTGGGCCACACTGGGGGCAAACACTGCAAATGAAGTGTGGAAGTCCTGGGGTCAAGTTTGTGTACAAGAGTTAAAATTTTGTTGCGTCCAACTCTTTCTGTCTACAGCTCGGGAAGTTTCCACACAAGGGCCACTACACAATCCACAGACTCCAATTATCCCTTCCCTCTGAGCGCCTTAAGCAAGTTTTTCTAAACTCCTTTCACTTCGCTCTTGTCAAGCAATGAAAGAAAAACTAACCACCATGTCAAGAGAACTCGGCTGCCTAGCAACAGGGCCACAGTTTAATTCTGATTTGCTTCAGGTTTTGAGTAATGGGAATTGACAATGTTAAGCCAGTCACAAGTGTTGTTTGTCACCTCTGAAATGCAAACAAAAATGCATTGTTTTTCCAAAGTATTGAGCATGATTGATGTTTAGAGCCCACAAAGGTATCGTTCATTTCTCCCTTGTGTTTTTGCCAGGATTGATGTCATATCTTTTCATGGCGAGTTAAAGATTTTGAAGGAGCATGAAAACGCAGGGCTTTTTATCTCGCAGCAGACGGCAGCACGGCGCATGCATTCCTATAACTAGTGAACTTTAATGATTCTATTCAGGGTCTGCTCCATCTCACCCAGAAATAATCTAATAAGAAACTTTGGCCTTTAGAAGTCTCTGTGTCCTGTCACAATAGTCAGCAGACACACAAAAGGGAGCCTGAATACAACAAAGAAAATGTCCTGAATGTGAGCGCCTTTGATAGTCTTCATTTGTTTGTTCTGTGACTTTATAGGATTCTGTTTTATGTGACAGACCTTGATACTAGAATATTTAAATGTAGCTTGACTATTTGAGTCAGCAGAAATGAATTAAACGGAAACGATTTCCAATGTTTTGTTTGATTCTGATGTGAAAAAAGTTCAGATTAGGGCTGTTAATCTCGTGATTTATTTACTAAAAAAAAAAAAAGTATAGTATGATCTATATCATAAATATTTCATTACGCACATTGATTAGTCATAAAATATACTTTATAAGCAGTAGAGCTTTTTATTTTTGTATATTAAAAAAAATATATATTGTTGTGACTGAGGAGCTTAACTGCATAAAAGCCATACAAATGTTGCAAAAAAAAGTTGTGATATCAGCAGGAATTAAATCCATCACCGGACCTACCATACAGCTGTAATGTGGCTAATTAAAAGTGATGAAAACGTAATATAAATAACATTTCCCATGTAATTTACACCATTTTAGTTCTTCTTCCTTGTCCTGTACACACGCTTTTTTTGTTCTGAGAACTGCGCGTGCTTGTATGATTTTGAAAATGGTAATTTCTTCTACTCCGAGGAGCATTTTTCAAAGGCATAAAATGACACAATAAGAAAGCCATCCATCACAAAGGAAAATTAGTGTAGAAATAAATGCCAGACTTTGCCTCTCCCTTCTCGTGTCCCGTGTGAAGCGCGGATGAATATTGAGGCAGACAGCGGAGAATAGTCAAGAATAACCTCAGTGACATCAAAGGCCTAGACAGTGGTACTGGGGAAGCCCACAGAGGGCCAAAGACAAAATAAACAGTGGCTATGTCAAAGCCCATGTTTCTCCACTGTGAGCCCACACCCTCCCACCCCCGACCTTCCTTCCAGCTACGTTACTCTTGCAGGTCTTCAGAGTGAATCCTGCATCCCTGTTGTTGCCATCTGCAATAGATGGGGATGCTTTACCTTTGATGCAAACAGTTCTTCCCACACAGGGTTAACACTGGCCTGAGTGATAAAGCATCTCATTCTTACGAGCCTTGACGAAAGACTTCCTTTTCTTAATTGTAAAAAACCCCACTGTTCACTAAGTACGTCTTGCATTCATTGCCATTTCAAAGCACGTTTCTACATATGAAGACTAATCTCTTGCAAGCTCTTAGATTCTCCTTTCATGCAGTCCGATTCATGTCGTATGAAGTGGCGATGAAATGTGTAAAATATCAGAGCAGGATTCGTGCATTTGGCACATGCAATTTCAGAAGTCTACATCACAACAGCTTCGGCGTATTCTGGTGTCAGAGATCTTATTACAAGCCTTCATACTTAACATAACTGCTTTGATCAACATGCATAATTTTCTTTAAGGGCTTGTAGTGATCAAAGATATCATTTAACATGACAATAAAATGAGTTTTGGCAAAATGATGACATGTCACAACACTTTCATTGCTTAAAAAAAGTATATTCCAATTTAGAAAAGTCTCTATCTCATCTTGTTTTGTCGCTCATTTATAATCATCAACATGCTGAAATAATCAAGAACTACGCCACCACAACAAATAGTGCTTGGTGTGAAAAACATATCTGATGTCTCTCAGGTTCTGACATTGTCTGAAACGTCTTCCTGCATCCATAATAAATGGCTTTCAGCACTCATGCCATCTGTCCTTAATGAGTCCATTTTCTCTCCGAGCCATTTCCATACTGTATTGTGCATTGCCTTACATGCATTTGCATAATTGTTCAAAGATTTTGCGCCAAAATAGATATCCATGCTGGGAGTGAGTGTGAGAGGATGAAGCCGGAGAAGAAAAGGAGAAGGAAGAGTGAAGATGTTTGTGAAATAATGTGCAGGAAAAAAAGAAAAAAAGAAAAATCCACCCCCAACCACCTCTAAGCCCCACAGTAACCTAATCAGGACTTGCTTTATCTGCTAATCCACATTTAAACTTTAACCTGTAGGGGGGCTCTTTGTGTTAGTTAATGTAAGCATAAAAGTAGAGGCCGGCTTGAATGACTAATCAGATCCATCATATGTTGTAAGACTAAATAGCTTTTCCGAAAGAAAATCAGAATTAGCGTGACGTCCATCTAAGGAGAATCTGGGTAAACTTTAAATGAAACAATACCCATATAACAAAAATGCTGGAGCAGAAAGAAGTTTGTGCTCAAAAGGCAACTTCTTAATCAGCTAAGCTGTCTTAAGCTTGACAGGAGTGGCAAAGTTGGGTCATTTGGTATATGAAGGCATGAAATGGCAAATCTCAGCACACAGATTGACAGCTGCTTATAGAGCAAAGTTAGAAATGAAATGGAGGGACAGGCGTGTAACAGGAACAAATGCTGGAAATTTAATAAAAGGTAATTTGAAGGAAATCTTTACAAGCCCACAGGACATGCTGCAGCTACGATGATAAATGACAGCCACGACACATGACATATTAGGCTTTTAATATTTCAGCGTATAAAGAGAATTAGGAGTTTGAGCTCAAAGGAGGACGTAAATGAGATCATCCAACAACAATGGTTAATTCATGGCAGCATCTGAAATGCATCAGCTGCTGAAGTCGATACAAAAACGCCAGCTGAACAGGGGAAAAAAAGGATGTTCAAAAATTGTGCATTTGCGTCTGAATGATGTAAGCAGTTGCAAAAGGAACTGCTGTATTTATAGAAGAATTTGTTTAATGTCACTTTATCAACATAAACTATGAATATTCATAAAGGCCCTGAAACAGTGCATTATTTACCACGACATAAGTACTCCTCACTGGATTCTGCAGTCAATTATGTGTCACAACTGCTACATGCTAAATGGTGCAATTCACATGAGACACAAAGAGAAATGGTGACTTTTTTTCACAGCATTAAACATCTGTTGACAGAGTTCACGTTCACTCCTGTGAGACTCACACTTAAATTTGTTTTCTCTCAGCCTTATAATGCATTGTGTCAAGACGCCGAAGCCTCATCTGTGGCACAACAGTCACATATGGATTCCCAGGTGTAATGTATATAATATTTAAATGAATATGGTGATGTCTTTCTCTCCTCTTTTTTTCTCCTGAATCAATATGGTTTACAGTAAAGGTTGTTTTTCTAGCTTATTTTTCTTCTAAAGCTGAGTAGTTCTGCTTCCATGTGTAAAAACTATTAATGCTCTGCAGTTTTCAGCTTTTAATGACCATTAAAAGGAAAATACTGCTCTTAGATTCAAGGCATAAAGGGAGGATTAAAAAAAGAAATGGCATGTCACTTCCCTCTTTTCGCATACGTTACTAACTATA